>JAAAKG020178883.1:0-26278 GCA_010014905.2 Druon quercuslanigerum
ATTTAATATAAAATATGAATAATTTTGAATTGTAAATTAAAAAAATTAAAACAATTGTCAAGATGAACAAAATGAATAAAAATACTTAAATTTTCATAATTTTGGAAACCAAAAGAAAAGTGTTCACTTAGAAACTCTTCAATATTTGTAAAGATTTACTAATTTAAAGTTCCACAATTTTTAAAAATCACAACAAAAAAATCTTTATTTTTTAATGATTTGCAGTTTAAAATTATTAAATTTTAAAAACTAATGAATAAAAACATCAAAATGTGATGATTTGGAAGATCAAAATTCATGTTTTCAATTGTAAATTTTCTAAATTGAAGAAATTTCAAGTATAAATCATAAAAATTACCGAAATTTTTATTATAAATTTAAAATTAACATAATTTTTAGTTGTAAAATTTCAAAATTTAAATTTATACTAATTAAAACATTAACATTCGATTTTTTGAACTTTAACTATTTATACTTTTTAATTCTTCAATTTAAAAAATTTATAAATAAAAATCCCTAATTGTGATGATTTGGAAGATCAAGAATCAAGTTTTCAATTCTAAATCTTCCAAACTGAAGAAATTTCGAACGTGAATATTCAAAATTACAGAATTTTCAGCTGTAAAGCTTAAAATTTGCAGAATTTTTAATTGTAGATTATCACAATTAGCAATACTTCAATTTTAAAGATTTACTAATTTAAAGTTTCTACATCTATTTATAAACTGTCCGAAATAATAATATAAATAAATTTAATATAAAATATGAATAATTTTGAATTGTAAATTAAAAAAATTAAAACAATTGTCAAGATGAACAAAATGAATGAAAATACTGAAATTTTCATAAATTTGGAAACAAAAAGAAAAGGCTTCATTTAGAAAAGGCTTCATTTAACAAACTCTTCAATATTGTAAAGTTTTACTAATTTAAAGTTTCACAATTTTAAAAATTTACAATCGAAAAATCTTTATTTCTTAATGACTAGCAGTTTAAAATGATTGAATTTTAAAAATTAATCAAAAAAAAAAAATTAAATTGCGATAATTTTGAAGATCAAAAATTAGTTTTCAATTCTAAATCTTCCAAACTGCAGCAATTTCGAATGTAAAACTTGCAATTTGCATAATTTTTAATTTTAGATTGTCACAATTAGCAATACTTTAATTTTAAAGATTTACTAATTAAAACTTTTACAATTTAAAGTTTCTAAATCTATTTATAAATCTTTCGAAATAATATAAATAAATTTAATATGAAATATTAATAATGAAATGTAAATAACTTTGAATTGTAAATTAAAAAAATGACAAAAATTTTGAAGATGAACAAAATAAATAAAAATACTTTAATTTGCATAACTTTGGAAACCAATAGAAAAGTTTTCAATTAGAAAACGCTTCAATGTTGTAAAGATTTACTAATTTAAAGTTACACAATTTTTTAAATTTACAATCGAAAAATATTTATTTTTTGATGACATGCAGTTTAAAATTATTGAATTTTAAAAATTAATCAATAAAAACGTTATATTCCGATTATTTCGAAGTTCAAAAATAAGTTTTCAGTTCTAAATCTTCCAAACTCATGAAGTGTCGAAATGAAATGTCTTCCAAATGAAATGTCGAGTTTGCATTTTAAAAATTCGAGAACTTTTAATTTAAAAAATTAAAACTTACCTACTTTTAATTGCAATTAACAAAAATTAAAAACACCTTAGCTTTCAAAACTTACGATTTGAAGTTCAAAAATTTAGAAAATCTTAAATTTTTTATTTCATTTTTAATCGTAAGTTGTCAAAATTAAAAATGTTTAATTTGCAAAATATAAAATTTAAACTTCTATAATTTCGAAAATTTATAATTGAAAATTCTTTCTTTTTTCAACAATTTACAGTTTAAAATACGAAAAATTTATAATTAAAAATAATTAAATGGTGATGATTTGGAAGATCAAAATTTATGTTTTCAATTTCTAAACCTTTGCAAACTGAAGCAATTTCAAATGTGAATATTCAAATTTTTAATTGTAGATTGTCACAATCAGAAACTCTTTAATATTGTAAAGATTTACTAATTTAAAGTTCCACTTTTAAAATTCACAATCCGAAAATCTTAATTCTTTAATGACTTGCAGTTTAAAATTATTAAATTTTAAAAATTAAACAATAAAAACGTTAAATTGCGATAATTTTGAAGATCAAAAATAAGTTTTCAATCCTAAATCTTCCAAACTGAAGCAATTTCGAAAGTTAATATTCAAAATGACAGAATTTTTAGTTGTGAAACTTAAAATTTGCAGAATTTTTAATTATAGATTGTCACAATTAGCAACTCTACAATTATAAAAATTTACTAATTTAAAGCTTTACAATTTAAAGTTTCTAAATCTCTTTATAAAATTTCCGAAAAATGATAGAAATAAATTTAATATAAAATATTGATAATAAAATATAAATAATTTTAAATTGTGAATTAAAAAAATGAAAAAAAAATTTGAAGATGAACAAAATAATAAAAAATACTTAAATTTGCATAATTTTAGAAACCTAAAGAAAAGTGTTAGTTCCACAATTTTAAAAATTCACAATCGAAAAATCTTTATTTTTTAATGATTGAATTTTAAAAACTAGAGAAGTTTTAATTGTAAAAATTAAAACTCACATATTTTTAATTGCTATTTAAAAAAATTAAAAACTCTGCAACTTTCATTCATACAATTTGAAGTTCAAAAATTTATAAAATGTATAAATGAAAATCTTAAATATCGTCGATTTTGAAGATCAAGTCAAGTTTTCTTTTGTTAATATTACAAATTAAAGAAATTTCAAATCTAAATCATCAAAATTACAGAATTTTTAATTATAAAACCTAAAACTTAAAAAAATTTTAATCGTAAGTTGTCAAAATTAAAAGTTCTTCAATTTGCAAAATATACAATTTAAACTTTTATAATTTCCAAAATTTACAATTGAAAATTCTTTCTTTTTTTAACAATTTTCAAATTGTAATGATTAAAAAAAAATTAATTTTGAATTGCGAATTAAAAAAATATGACAACAATTTTCAAGATGAACAAAATAAATAAAAATACTTTAATTTGCATAACTTTGGAAACCAAAAGAAAAGTGTTCAATTAGGAACTCTTCAATATTGTAAAGATTTACTAATTTAAAGTTACACAATTTTTTAAAATTAAAAATAGAAAAATCTTTATTTTTTAATGAATTGCAGTTCAAAACTATTGAATTTTGAAAATTAATCAATAAAAACATTAAATTGCGATGATTTTGAAGATCAAAAGTAAGTTTTCAATTCTAAATATTCCAAATTGATGAAATGTCAAGTTTGAATTTTAAAAATTAGATAAATTTTAATTGTAAAAATTAAAACTTACATACTTTTAATTGCAATTGAAAAAAATATAAAACTCTTTAACTTTTAAAAGTTACGATTTGAAGTTCAAAAATTTAGAAAATGTATAAATAAAAATCTTAAATTTCGTCAATTTGCAAAATATACAATTTATTTATTTGTTTATTTTTATACAATTTCTATAATATCCAAAATTTACAATCGAAAAATCTTTCTTTTTGAATTACTTGCAGTTTAAAATTATTGAATTTTAGAAATTAATCAATAAAAACATTAAATTGCGATGATTTTGAAGATCAAAAGTAAGTTTTCAATTCTAAATATTCCAAATTGATGAAATGTCAAGTTTGAATTTTAAAAATTACATAAATTTTAATTGTAAAAATTAAAACTTACATACTTTTAATTGCAATTTAAAAAAATAAAAAACTCTTTAACTTTTAAAACTTACGATTTGAAGTTGAAAGATTTAGAAAATGTATAAATAAAAATCTTAAATTTCTTCCATTTGCTAAATATACAATTTATTTAATTATTTATTTTTATACAAATTTTATAATTTCCAACATTTATAATCGAAAATTCTTTCTTTTTTTTAACAATTTACAGATTAAAATATAAAAAAATTTACAATTAAAAATAATTAAATTGTGATGATTTGGAAGACCAAAATTTATGTTTTCAATTGTAAATGTTCCAAACTGAAGAAATTTTGAATGTAAATCATAAAAATTACCGAGCTTTTTATTATAAAAGTTAAAACTGGCACGATTTTTAATTGTAAAATTTCAAAATTTGAATTTATACTAATTAAAAAATTAACATTTGAATTTTTTTTTAACTTTAAATATCTGCAATTTTTAATTCTTCAATTTAAAAAATGTATTAATAAAAATCCTTAAATTTCGTGATTTTCATGATTTACAAGATTAAAAGTCAAGCTTTCAATTTGAAGTATTTTAAATTAATCAAATTTGGAGTGTAAACTGTAAAGCAAAAAAATTTGAAGAGTTTTCAATTGTAAAACCTAAAACTTACATAATTTTTAATCGTAAATTGACAAAATTAAAAGTTTTTCAATTTGGAAAATATAAACTTTAAACTTCCATAATTTCCAAAATTTAACATTGAATTTTTTTTGTTTTTTTAACAATTCACAGTTTAAAATACGAAAAATTTATAATTAAAAATAATTAAATTGTGATTATTTGGAAGATCAAAAATCAAGTTTTCCATTCTAAATCTTCCAAATTGATGAAATCTTTGAGTTTAAATTTTAAAAAATTAGAGAACTTTTAATTGCGATTTAAAAAAAACAATCCTCAATTTTAAAGATCAAATGTCAAGTTTTTCAATTTTAAATCTTCCAAATGTATAAAAATTTCGAATGTAAAGCATCAAAGTTGGATAAAATAGATTCAAAAAATTTGCAGTTTAAAATTATTTAATGTTAAAAATTTATAATTAAAAATACTTTAATTAATATAATTTCGAGCATCAGAACCCAAGTTTTTTAAATTCTAAATCTTCCAAATTGATGAAGCTTCAAACATATAATCATCAAAATCATACAAATTTATAATTATAAATCTTCAAAATTAAAAGCTATTCATTTCGAAAGATTTACAATATTGAATAGAAAATTATTTAATTTTCAAGATTTATATATTAAAGGTATTTAATTTTTAACTTTTAATTTTAAATACTTGCTATAATGAACTAAACACAGTGCAATTCACTGTTAGTCTATTTTTCGTAGAAAAATTATTTATATAATAAATCATAAACATGAAAAATAAAAAAGATTTATAAAATAATAATAAAAGAGCATCATATTTTTATCCTTAATTTTTAAAAAATTATATTTTTTCAGGCCCTTCTTTTTGCCGAAATCGGTGGCATATTGTGCTTTGCTTCTGGAGTGGTTTTGATCTACGACTGGGACAGTTACGACACTAATTTCATTTTTCAAAATTCGAACAAATACCTCGATCAATTGCTGTCGAGTGGAATTTTTGCAATTTTGGCATCAGTCGTATTTGCACTGGACACACACTTTATCAAAAAATACGATTGAGTGTAAAAACTTACTAATCGAAGCTCGAAAATTATTAATTAATTAAATTATTTATTGAAAATTCTATAATTGAAACCTCGGAAGAAAAATAGGTTTGATCAACAACAATTTGTTTTTACGCAATCTTTGTTCAGGCGGTGAGCATATGTTGAAATAATTTGTTAAATGACATAGTTTTTCAATGACTCATATATTTACTACGCCTCAAAATACAAAATCCTTGGTTAGAAATCTCTTGTCATATGGCCATAATCAGAAAACTATTTAATTCAATCAAAAACATTTTTGTTGGTTCAGAAAAATATTTGTTTAACCCAACTTTTTTTTAATTTTTCTAACCAAATCATTCTGGTAGATGGAGTATTTGGTTTATTCAACAACAAAATTTTGTTGGGTCAATCAAATATTTTTTTTGGTTCAAGAAAATATTCTTTCAGAATGCAGATTTAAAGAAAAGTATTTTTCTTGATCTAATTTTATCTCTGTCGAGGTTAGAATTTTTCGAAATAATTAATTAAATAATAAGGGCTTAAATTAAAGTAAAAGTTTAGATCTAAACTAACAAAATAAAAATACTGAGATATTTTTCTATTATAGGTACGTAGATTAGATATTCCGAATTACTTTTAATTAATGCATTTTGTAAGCTTTTGTACTCTATTCAAATAAAATTTATAATAAATAAATTTATTTATTGAAAGAAATCCAGATTTCAAATTTTATGGGGTATTTATTTCAAAGCGAGGGGCAAAAATCTCATTTTGTTTCGAAGCAGATAGTCAGAATCCTATTACTAAAAGATACTTCTTCCAGTCACGAACTCTAGATATAAAACTGATGATAGATATCACAAACGGGAATAAGTGCAAATGCAGACTCAATTTTTTTTACGACTAAAGTAGTAAAATATTCCTTTTTTTGCGTGAAAAATAATATTATATTTAAAGATATATTTTTCATTAAAAACAACTTAAACTTTATTTGAATTTTCTACTGACATTCTCAAACTAAATAAAATATTTTTGCAACAGCAGATTGTATTTTCAATCAAAAAAAAAATAATAATTTTCAACAAAAAAAACACACATTTTAACAAAAGAGTTGAGTTTTCAATCTAGAAATAAGAATTTTGTAGAAAATATTTGAATTTTAAACCCGAAAAGATCATTTTTTGATAAAAAAAAATTATTTTTTAAACAAATAGTTGATTTTTCAACCACCAAAATTAATTTTCAGCAAAAGATAAATTTTAAACCCAAAAAGACATTTTGTTTACAAAAAAGTGATTTCCAACTCGAAAATATGAATTTTCAAAAAAAAAATTATTTTTAAATACATAGTTGAATTCTCAACCAGAATAGTAGAATTTTCCATTAAACTATTAAAATTTTAATAGTTGAATAGTTGGATTTCCAGTTAGAAAAATTGTTTTGAAGCATAAGAGAATACTTTTCTAACAAAATTAATATTCAACAAGATAGTTAAATTTTATACCAAAAATGTTGAACTTTAAAAAAAGAAAATGTATTTTTAACAAATGAGTTTAACATTGAATTAGGTAGTTTAATTTTCAATAAGTAGTTGAAAGTTCCACAAAAAAAATTGCAATTTGAAATCAAAACCATTTTAATTCAAACAAAAAGAAAATGTTAAATTTTCCACTGAAGAAGATCAATTTTCAATAAAAATTCAATAGATAAATTATAACTTAAAAAACTTAATTTTAAACCCAAAAAGACATTTTGTTTACAAAAAAGTGTGATTTCCAACTCGAAAATAAGAATTTTTAACCAAAAACATTATTTTTAAACAAACAGTTAAATTCTCAACCAGAATAGTAGAATTTTCCATGAAAGTATTAAAATATTAAGCCAAAAAGTCGACTTTTCCTAAAAACTGTCGAACTTTTCATAAAAAAATATAACATTTTCTATGAATTTTCAACCAAAATAGTGGAATTTTCCATTAAACTATCAAAATTTCAATAGTTTAATATTTAGATTTCCAGTTAATAAAATTGTTTTGAAGCATAAGAGACGACTTTTCTAAAAAAATTAATTTTTAACAAGAAAGTTAAATTTCTACCAAAAAAGTTGAACTTTAAACAAAGAAAATGGATTTTTAACAAATTAGTTTAACTTTGAATTGAGTAGTTGAAGTATCAGAAAAAAAATTGCAATTTAAAATCAAACACATTTTAATTCAAACAAAAAGAAAACGTTAAATTTTCCACTAAAAAAGATCAATTTTCAGGAGAAAATGGAATAGTTCAATTTCAGTTAAAAACATTATTTTTTTAACTAAAAGAAGGATTTTTTCATCAAAATAGCTAAATTTTCAACCAAAAAATGAATCCTCAATGAGAAATTTAATTTATGAATTTTGAATTAAAATTGATCAATTTTCAAACAAAAAATGAACTCTCAATATAAAATTTAAATTTTTGAGTTTTTAATTACAAACGATCCATTTTTAGTAAAAAATAGAACATATGAATCTAAAAATAAAAAGTCAATTTGAAAACAAAAAAAAAGATTCTAGTACAAAATAGTAGTTAAATTTTTAAACAATAAAAGGAAGAATGGAAACGCTAGATTTTCAGGCAGAAGTAAAAGTTAAATTTTCCGTTAAAAAAAAATTCATTTTCAACAAAAAACACATTTTTAACAAAAGAGTTGAGTTTTCAAGCTAGAAAGACGAATTTTGTAAAAAATATTTGACTTTTAAGCTTGAAATGATATTTTAAGAAAAAAATTATTTTTTAAACAAATAGTTGAATTTTCGACCAAAAACTTAAAAATGCAACTGAAGAAGACCAATTTTCAAAAAAAGAATGGAATAGATAAATTGTAAGTTAAAAAAATTAATTTTAAACCCAAAAAGACATTTTGTTTACAAAAAAGTGATTTCCAACTCGAAAATATGAATTTTCAAAAAAAAAATGATTTTTAAATACATAGTTGAAGTCTCAACCAGAATAGTAGAATTTTCCATAAAACTATTAAAATTTCAAGTCAAAAAGTCGATTTTTTTTCTAAAAACAGTCGAACTTTTCAAAAAAACATAAAATTTATATGAATTTTCAACTAAAATAGTTGAATCTTCCATCAAACTGTTGAAATTTCAATTGTTGAATAGTTGAATTTCCAGTTAATAAAAATTGTTTTAAAGCATAAGAGACTACTTTTCTAAAAAAAATCATTTTCAACAAGAAAGTTAAATTTTCTAAAAGAAGAATATTTTTAACAAAATAGCTAAAGTTTCAAGCAAAGAATCAATTCTCAATGAAAAACTTCATTTATAAATTCTCAATTAAAAGCGATCAATGTTCAACCAAAAAATGAATTCTCAATGAAAAATTTAAATTTTTTAGTTTTTAACTAAAAAAGATCCATTTTCAGTCAAAAAAAGAACATATGAATCTAAAAATAAAAAATCAATTTGAAAAAAAAAGAATCTTGTACAAAATAGCAGTTAAATTTTCAAACAATAAAATGAAGAATGGAATCGCTAAATTTTCAGGCAGAAGTGGAATAGTTAAATTTTCCGTAAAAAAAATAATTTTTAATTAAAACAATCACATTTTTAACAAAAGAGTTGAGTTTTCAAGCCAGAAAGACGAATTTGGTAGAAAATATTTGACTTTTAAACTTGAAATAATAGTTTTTTGATAAAAAAGTTATTTTTAAAACAAATAGTTGATTACTCAACCACAAAAAATTAATTTTCAACAGAAGAATTGAATTTCCGACCAAATAGTTGAAATTGCAACTAAAGAAGACCAATTTTCAACAAAAATGCAATAGATAAATTATAAGTTAAAAAAATAATTTTAAACCCAAAAATACATTTTGTTTACAAAAAAGTATGATTTCCAACTCGAAAATATGGATTTTCAACCAAAAAAATGATTTTTAAACAAATAGTTGAATTCTCAACCAGAATAGTAGAATTTTTCTTTAAAGTATTAAAATTTAAATAGTTGAATAGTTGGATTTCCAGTTAATTATTCGACAGGAAAGTTAAATTTTCTACCGAAAAGTTGAACTTTAAACAAAGAAAATTGATTTTTAACAAATTAGTTTAACTTTGAATGAAGTACTTTAACTTTCAAGAAGTAGTTAAAGTTTCAGACAAAAAAAATTGCAATTTGAAATCAAAAACATTTTAATTCAAGCAAAAAGAAAACGGTAAATTTTCCACTAAAAAATATCAATTTTCAGGAGAAAATTAAATAGTTCCATTTCCGTTAAAACATTATTTTTTTAATTAAAAGAATAACATTTTTAACAAAATAGCTAAATTTTCAACCAAGAAAATGAATTCTCAATGAAAAATTTGACTTTTTAACTAAAAACGATCAATTTTCAGTCAAAAATAGAACATATTAATCTAAAAATAAAAAATAAATTTGAAAACAAAAAGAAAAGAATTTAGCAAAAAATATTAGTAAAATCTTCAAACAATAAAAGAAAGAATAAAATAGCTAATTTTTCAGGCAGAAGTTCAATTTTAATTTTCCGTTAAAAAAATAATTAATTTAAAAAAAAAAAACACATTTTTAACAAAAGAATTGAGTTTTCGAGCTAGAAAGACGAATTTGGTAGAAAATATTTGACTTTTAAACTCGAAAAGATCATTTTTTGATAAAAAAAAGTTATTTTTCAAACAAATAGTTGATTTTTCAACCACAAAAAATTAATTTTCAACAGAAGAGTTAAATTTTTGACCAAATAGTTAAAAATAATACAAAAGATGATCAATTTTTGACAAAAATTAAATAGGTTAATTATAAGTTAAAACAAAATAATTTTAAATCCAAGAAGACATTTTGTCTACAAAAAAGTGTGATTTCCAACAAAAAAAAATGATTTTTAAACAAATAGTTCAATTCTTAACCAGAATAGTAGAATTTTCCATGAAACTATTAAAATTTCAAGCCAAAAAGTCGATTTTTTCTAAAAACAGTCGAACTTTTCATCAAAAAAGATAAAATTTCTTGGAATTTTCACCCAAAATAGTTGAATCTTCCATAAAACTGTTGAAATTTCAATAGTTGAATAGTTGAATTTCCAGTTAATAACAATTGTTTTAAAGCATAAGAGACTACTTTTCTAAAAAAATCATTTTCAACAAGAAAGTTAAATTTTCTAAAAGAAGAATATTTTTAACAAAATAGCTAAATTTTCAACCAAAAACTGAATTCTTAATGAAAAATTTAATTTATGAATTTTCAATTAAAAATTATCAGTTTTCAACCAAAAAATGAATTTTCAAAGAAAAATTTAATTTATGAATTTTCAATTAAAAACGATCAATTTTTAGTCAAAAATAGAACATATGAATCTAAAAATTATAAATCAATTTGAAACCAACAAAAAAGAATCTTGTACAAAATAGTAGTTAAATTGTCAAACAATAAAAGGAAGAATGGAATAGCTAAATTTTCTGGCAGAAGTGGAATAGTGCAATTTTCTGTTTAAAAAAACATTAATTTTCAACAACAAAAAAAAACACATTTTTCACAAAAGAGTTAAGTTTTCAAGATAGAAAGACAAAATTTTGTAGAAAATATTGGACTTTTAAACTCAAAAAGATAATAAAAAAAAAATTTTGATTTTTCAATCACAAAAAATTAATTTTCAACAGAAGAGTTGAATTTTCGACCAAATAGTTAAAATTGCAACTAAAGAAGATCAATTTTCAACAAAAATTAAATAGATAAATTATAAGTTAAAAAAAAATTTAACCCAAAAAGACATTTTGTTTACAAAAAAATGTAATTTCTAACTCGAAAATAATCATTCTCAACCAAAAAATTATTTTTAAAGAAATAGTTGAATTCTCAACCAAAATAGTAGAATTTTCCATTAAACTATTAACATTTCAAAAGTTGAATAGTTGGATTTTCAGTTAATAAAATTTTTTTTAAAGCATAAGAGACGACTTTTCTAAAAAATTTAATTTTCAACAAGAAAGTTAAATTTTCTACCAAGAAAAAATATTATTTTTTTTTAACTAAAAGAAGAATATTTTTAACAAAATAGCTAAATTTTCAAGTAAAGAATGAATTCTCAATGGAAAATTTAAATGTTTTAGTTTTTAACTAAAAAAAGATCCGTTTTCAGTCAAAAAAAGAACATATGAATCTAAAAATAAAAAAATCAATTTGAAAAAAAAAGAATCTTGTACAAAATAGTCGTTAAATTTTTAAACAATAAAAGGAAGAATGGAGTCGCTAAATTTTTAGGAAAAAGTGGAATAGTTAAATTTTCCGTAAAAAAAATTATTTTTAATAAAAAAATCACATTTGTAACAAAAGAACTTTTAAACTTGAAATAATCGTTTTTTGATCCAAAAAAGTTATTTTTCAAACAAATAGTTGATTACTCAACCACAAAAAATTAATTTTCAACAGAAGAATTGAATTTCCGACCAAATAGTTGAAATTGCGACTAAAGAAGACAAATTTTCAACAAAAATGGAATAGATAAATTATAAGTTAAAAAAAATTAATATTAAACCCAGAAAGACATTTTGTTTACAAAAAAGTGTGCTTTCCAACTCGAAACTATGAATTTTCAACCAAAAAGATGATTTTTAAACAAATAGTTAAATTCTCAACCAGAATAGTAGAATTTTTAATTTAAATATTAAAATAGTTGGATTTCCAGTTAATTATTCGACAGGAAAGTTAAATTTTCTACCAAAAAAGTTGAACTTTAAACAAAGAAAATGGATTTTTAACAAATTAGTTTAACTTTGAATGAAGTAGTTTACCTTTCAAGAAGTAGTTGAAGTTTCAGACAAAAAAAATTGCAATTTAAAATGAAAAACATTTTAATTAAAACAAAAAGAAAACGTTAAATTTTCCACTAAAAAAGATCAATTTTCAGGAGAAAATGGAGTAGTTCAATTTCAGTTAAAAACATTCTTTTTTTTTTAACTAAAAGAAGACTATTTTTAACGAAATAGCTAAATTTTCAACCAAAAAATGAATTCTCAATGAAAAATTTGAGTTTTTAACTAAAAACGATCAATTTTCAGTCTAGAATCTAAAAATAAAAAATCAATTTGAAAAAAAAGAATTTAGTACAAAATATTAGTTAAATCTTCAAAAAATAAAAGAAAGAATGAAATAGCTAAATTTTCAGGCAAAAGTGAAATTTAAATTTTCCGTTAAAAAAATAATTAATTTTCAAGAAAAAAAAACACATTTTTAACAAAAGAATTGAGTTTTCAAGCTAGAATGACGAATTTGGTAGAAAAGATTTGACTTTTAAACTCGATAAAATAATTTAAAAAATTGAAATTGCAACTAAAGAAGACCAATTTTTAACAAAAATGAAATACATAAATTATAAGTTAAATAAACAAAATTTTTAACCCAAAAAGACATTTTGTTTGCAAAGAAGTGTGATTTCCAAATCGAAAATATGAATTTTCAACCAAAAAATGATTTCGAAACGAATAGTTGAATTTTTAACCAGAATAGTAGAATTGTCCATGATACTATTAAAATTTCAAGCCAAAAAGTCGATTATTTCTAAAACCAGTCGAACTTTTCATTTAAAAAAATAACATTTCTATGAATTTTCCACCAAAATAGTTAAATCTTGCATCAAACTGTTGAAATTTCAATAGCTGAATAGTTGAATTTCCAGTTAATAAAATTTTTTTTTAAACATAAAAGACGACTTTTTTTAAAAAAAATAATTTTCAACAAGAAAGTTAAATTTTCTAAAAGAAGAATATTTTTAACAAAACAGCTAATTTTTCAACCAAAAAATGAATTCTCAATGAAAAATTTAAATTTTTAAGTTTTTAACTAAAGACGTTTCATTTTCAGACCAAATATAAAGTATGAATCAAAAAATCAAAAAATCAATTTGAAACCAAAAAAAAAAAAAGAATCTTGTACAAAATTGTCAAACAATAAAAGGAAGAATCGACTAGCTAAATTTTTCGGCAGAAGTGGAATAGTTAAATTTTGAGTTAAAAAATAAATTAATTTTCAACAAAAAAAGAACACATTTTTAACAAGAGTTAAATTTAAAAACTAGAAAGACCAATTTTTTAGAAAATATTTGACTTTTAAACTCGATAAAATAATTAAAAAATTTTTTTTTTTTCAAACAACAGGTTGATTCTTCAACCACAAAAATTAATTTTCAACAGAGGAGTTGAATTTTCTACCAAATAGTTAAAATTGCAACTAAAGAAGATCAATTAAAACAAAATTGATTAATTAAATTATAAGTTTAAAAAAAACAATTTTAAACCCAAAAAGACATTTTTTTCAAAAAAGTGTGATTTCAAACTCGAAAATATGAATTTTCAATAAAAAAAATGATTTTTAATCAAATAGTTGAATTCTCAACCAGAATAGTAGAATTTTCAATTAAAATATTAAAATTTCAATAGTTGAATAGTTGGATTTCCAGTTAATAAAAATTGTTTTAAAGCACAAGAGACGACTTTTCTAAAAAAAAAAAATAATTTTCAACAAAAAAGTCAAGTTTTCTACCAAAAAAGTTGACATTTAAATAAAGAAAATCGATTTTTAATAAATTAGTTTAACTTTGAATTAAGTAATTTACTTTTCAAACAAATAGTTGAAGTTTCAGACAAAAAATAATTGCAATTTAAAATCAAAAACATTTTAGTTCAAACAAAACGAAAAAGTTAAATTTTCCACTAAAAAAGATCAATTTCAGTTTAAAACATTATTTTTTTAACTCAAAAAAGAATATTTTAAACAAAACGCTAAATAATCAACCAAAAAATGAATACTTAATGTAAAATTTAATTGATGAATTTTCAATTAAAAACCATAAATTTTTCAACCAAAAAATGAATTCTCAATGAAAAATTTTAATTTTTGAGTTTTTAACTGAAAACGATCCATTTTCAGAATCTTGTACAAAATTGTAGTTGCATATTCAAACAATAAAAGAAATTATAAAGAAAGGATTTCATCCTCAAACGAAGTAGATACATTTTCAGTCAAATAATTTTCAACGACAAAAACGAATATTCAACAAAATATTTCCATTTTATCCAATAAAATTAATTTTCAACAAAGTAGTTAAATTTTTATTCAAGTACTAGAATTTTCATCCAAAATATAAATGATCAATAAAAAATTTAATAGTTAAATTTTCAACTAAAAATAATCCATTGTCAGCCAAAAATAGAATAGTTAAAGTTTCAATTAAAAAAATTAATTTTTAACAGACAAAAATGAATCTTCAACAAAATAGTTTAATTTTTAACCAAAACAATTGAATTTTTAACAAAGTATGTTAACTTTCTTTCAAGCACTCATCTTTTTAATCAAACGATGAATTCTTAGGAAAAAATGTAATGGTTAAATTTTTAAATAAAAATGATACATTTTCAGCCAAGATCGGAATAGTTAAATTTGCAGATAAAAAATTAATTTTCA
Source organism: Druon quercuslanigerum (assembly GCA_010014905.2). Taxonomy (NCBI): domain Eukaryota; kingdom Metazoa; phylum Arthropoda; class Insecta; order Hymenoptera; family Cynipidae; genus Druon; species Druon quercuslanigerum. The sequence continues at coordinate 14,900 of JAAAKG020178883.1, forward strand.
AGCAATAAAATAAATTTTTCAAAAAATAGTACTTCTTTCATTGTGCGATGTTCACTCAGGCGTGACAAAACACAGAGGGGTGAGAGGGGGCATCAGAGAAAGACTGTTCGAGATGTTTAAAAAGGGGGTAAAAGGGGAAATAGTCTAAAGTCTGTAGTCTGCATTTACGACAAAAATAAAATATTTTAAAAATAATATTATAACATTTAGAATGCAAGAGAATATTAATTCAGTTCCTTAATTGAATTGCCACTTTCCAGACATCCAACTTGAGAAATGAGTACTTCCCTGTTTTAGCGCCGTTCGTAAGTTGATGAATTTCTTCATTTATGTTATTCAAATAAAACTCGAGAGCATTTTAAACCGAATTGGACGTTTGGAAAAACGACTTCGGTATATTATTGAAACAAAAATTCCTTCCTCTATCCTTTTTGGCCGGTCTTTTAAGAGATAAAGGGTTTCCCCCAGGGAGGCGAAAGCTCAAACGAGGGTTTAGAGGAGAAAACAGCCCGAAGAAATTGGACTCTGGCCATTTCAATTTTTCAAACAGAATTTAAGGTTCGGAAATAGTTAAATTTCTAGTGGAAAGAATTAATTTTTTAGCCAAAACGACGATTTTTCTACAACACAGTTGAACTTTCAACCCGAAAAAATGTACTTTTAACAAAAAAGTCCATTTTCTATAAAATATTTACATTTTTAATTAAAGTCACGCATGAGTGAACACATAAAAAACCCCGCAGCTCCACAGCGTTGATTCTCGGAAACACTAAATGCAGAATCACAAAAATTTTCAACAAAATACATTAATTTTCCGCTAATTAGTTACACTTTTAATTAAGAAAGATAAATTTTTAACCAAAAATGGAATATATCAATTATCAGTTTAAAAAATTAATATTTAGTTTTGTAAAAAACAATTGAATTTTCAACCAAAAAAGGATTTTCCATTATAGAGTTGAAATTTCAAGCCAAAAAGTAGAATTTTTCAGAAAGACAATTAAATTTTCTACGAAAAAGATACTTTGCAAGTAAATAGTTGAATTTTCAACTAAAATAATGAATATTTATCCCAAAAACTCAAAATAACCAAAAAAAGATCAAATTTCGAAAAAAAACGAATTTTGAATCCAAAAAGACGAACTTTCTACAAAGCAGTTGAATTATCAATTCAAAAAGTCCATTTTCAATCAAATAATTCAATTTTTAAATTAAACTTTGAACTAAAAAAGATAAAACCAAAAATGTAATTTATCAAATTTAAATTTAAAAAAATTAATTTTCAAGCCAAAAACAAGATTGGTGTACAAAGCAGTGCTTTTATAAAAAATAGGTGAAAGATTTTTCGACAGAAGAGTTGAATTTTCAACTAAAAAAATAATTTTTAACAAAAAAGTTAATTAACAATTAAATAGTTGAATATTCCAGTAAAGCGATAAATTATCAACGAAAGAAAATATTTTTTAGAAAGTAAGTTATCTTTCAACCAAACAATTGATAATAAAGTTGATAATTATCAACTAAAAAAGATTGAATTTTCTAACAAAATAGTTGGATTAACAATTTAAAAAAATGAATTAAAAAAAAAGACTAATTTTCTTTCAAAATGGCAACAACTTTATTTTAAGACAAATAATTGAATATTCAACCAAAATTTTCAACAAACAAAATTTAATTTACAATTGAATAGTTGCATTTTTAACTAAAGAAATGAACCAATAAAAAAAATATTTTTCACAAAGTAGATCAATTTTCAACCAAGTTGTTAATTATCAACCAAAAAACATAAAAAATTTCCTACAAAACGTTTAATTTTTAAAATAAAATATGAATTTCCCAGAAAGAAGTTAAATTTTCACTAAAAAAGTTTTATTCTAACAAAATAATTGAATTTTCAATTTAAAAAAAGTTATTAAACCAAGAAGATTTATTTTCTATAAAAAAAATTAATTTTCAGCCAAATAGTTGAACACTCAACTAAAACAAAAGATTTTCAACCAAAAATAGAATAGATCAATTTTCACTTTAAAAAGTTATTTTTCAAGCCAAAAAAAATTGTTTTACTTTTTTACGTTTTTTTTTTTTACAAAAAAGTCGAATTTTAACAGAAAACTTTCTACCAAAAATATTAGAATTTCTAGTCGAAGAGACGATTCTTTTCGAAAACAGTTGAATTTTGATCCCAAAAATATGGATTGTTAACAAAAAAGGTCATTTTCAACCAAATATCTTTTTAGCAAAAAATGAAATTGTTAAATTTTAGGTGAAAAAAAATGTTTTTCAAGTCATAAAGATGACTTTTCTGCTAAAATGTTTAAATTTCAATTCAGTCCATAAAAGTTCATTGTCAACAAAAAATTTAAAAAGTAGTTGAATGTTTCATTAATAAAAATAAATTCTGGACAAAAAATGTAATAGATGATGCTTCAAACCATAAAGATTCAAATTTTTAATTAAACACAGTTTAATTTTCAACGTAATAGTTGAATTTAAAAAAAAAAGATTAATATTTTAAATCAACTTTGAAACTCATTAAAAAATAAAAATTGAAAATAATATTAATTTTTCCATGCCTAGTATTTTTCAAATTCGTGACGCTACCCGTGGACAAATTGCCCAATTCGATCCCGATTCTCGACGTGGCCCCGATCGAATTACCTCAATGTGGCCCTGATCATGGTTACTGCTGTGGTCCTGCTCGGGGCCACATCGTGTTACCCTTTGTAAATCAAAGTTAGTTTAATCTTAGAATTATTTAAATTTAAAATTACTGTCTGTCTCAATTAGTGAATATTTAACTAATTTTTAGTTCAGTGACTCAGCTAAAGTTAAACTAATTTAATTAAGCTGCACGGTTATTAGGTTATTAATTGTTTACTTTTTTATTGAACTAATTATATTTTAACGATATGTTGATAATTAAATATCAGAAGGGGCCTGGTCAGAGCCAGGTCGGGCCTTCCTTATGGATACCCGATCAGAGCCAGATTATGCCAGATCTGGCCCCGACTAGAACCACGCCGAAATTTCTGCACGGGTATTTACACTGTTTTTTATCTCTGAAGCAAGCCCGAAGCCTGACGCGATGAAATATCTGTCAATTAAAATTAAAAATTATTTCTAAAACCGTGTAAATATAAATTTTCTTACTTTTTTTTTAAATTTTCAAAAAAATTCGCACTATTTCATTAAGGGATTTCGCGTCTTCAGCCTCAAAGCTTCAATTTATCGCACAAGAAAGGATACAAAGACGAGACATAAATTCATTGAAGCAAAAAGAGAAGAAAAATAAAAAGTAGAGCAGATAAGGAGATCTTTCAGCACTAATGTGGAGGGAAACGTAAAAGAAAAAAATTTAGAGAACTCCTATTTCTGAACATTAAATTCTGTTGTAAAAATCTAGATGACCCAAGTCAAATTTCAACTATTTTTTTGGAAAATTTGTCTTTTTGGTTTTGAAAATTTAACAATTTGGTTGAAAGTTCAACTGTTTTGTAAAAAAGGCATCTTCTGGCCTTAAAAAATAATTTTTTAAATTAAAAATTGATCTATTCCATGCTTTCAACTGCTTTCTTGATAGAAATTTAATTTTTTTCTTCTAATTTTTTGGTAATTAATCTGGTTTAGTTCAGGCTTTAAGTATTCTGATGAAAATCTTTTTTTGTTGAAATATTAATTCATACTACATTTTTCGTTCGCAATTCACTTTTTACTGTTGAAAATTCAAAAGTTTTTTAACAAATTCGTCTTTTTGGATAGAAAATTCATTCTTTTGGATTGAAGAATTCATCTTTTTTTTATTGAAAGTTTATTCTCTATCCTTTTTCTCTCTATTCTTTTAGTTTTTTAAAAATTAATTTTTTAAATTGAAGATTCACCTCTGGTTGAACATACATTTTTTTGGTTGAAATTTCTTTTTTTAATTGCAAACTCAACTATTCCTTTGTTGGTTGAAAATGAACTTTTTCATTAAAAAATCATGTTTTAATTAAAAATTCAAATATTTTGCAAACAATTAATTTCTTCTGTTTAAAAAATTTTTTTAACTGACATTTAAACATTTCTTTTTTTGTTTAGTATCCATCTTTTCTGGTTGAAAATGTAATTATTTTTAATTATTATTTACTGAATAATTTTTTAAAATTATTTCATATTTGTTGCTTTAAAATTAAATTTGTTGTCAATAATTCCTGTTTACGAGTTAATAATTCAAATTTTATCAGAAAATTCGTCTTTTTGGCTTAAAAATTTCTGTTTTGGGTTGAAAATTCATTAATTTTTTTTTTATAATTGTAATTTTTATGGTTAAAATTTACCTTTTTGTAGAAAAATAATTGTATTTTTTTGCTTGAAACTTTAACATTTTGATGGAAAATTCTACTATTTTCGTTAAAAATTCCACTGTTTGCACAAAAGTCGTCTTTTTGGGTTTAAACTTAATTTTTTAACTGAAAATTAACTATTCCATTGTTGGCTGAAAATCTATATTTTTTAGTTGAACATTAAGTTTTTTTGTGAAAATTCAATTGTTTTGTAGAAAATTCGTCATTTTTATGGAAAATTTTACAATTTGGTAGGAAATTCGTTATTCCTTTTCCTGGATATTAATGTTTTTGAATTTTTGTTTAGAAACAAAAAAAAATAAACTAAAAATTAACTTTTCATTGTTCCAAGTATTTAGTTGAAAATTTATATAAATTTGTGCAAATTCGTCTTGTTTGGTTAAAAAATAATCTTGTTAATGGAAAATTAATATATTTGGTAAAAAACTAATGCATTTCGTTAAAAATTAATGTATTTTCTTAAAAATTCGTCTTTTTTGTAGAAATTTAATCTTCTTGGTTAAAAATTTATTTTTTTTAAATTGAAAATCCATCACCATAGTTGAAAATTCCACAATTTGCTCAAAATTTAGCTGTTTGGTAAAATATTAAACAGTATTGCAGAAAAATAATTTTTTAAAAATTAATTTTCTTGAATAAAGATTTAACTACTCCATTTTTTGATTGAAATTTATCTTTTTTTTGTTTGTTAAAAATTGGCCTCTTTTAGTTGAAAATTATTTATTTTTCCTGGTTACTAATGTTCTTGAATTTTTCTTCAAAAATGCAAATATTTAGTCAACAAATTTAGAAACGAAAAAAATAATCTAAAAAATAATTTTTCGTTGTTCAAAGTATTTAGTTGAAAATTTTAAAAATTTGTTACAAATTCGTCCTTTTTAATAGAAAAATATTCTTTTTAGTGGATAATTAATATATATGGTTAAAAACTAATGTATTTTGTTAAAAATTAATTCATTTTATTAAAACTTCGTCTTTTTTGTAGAAATTTAATCTTCTTGTTTTAAAATTTATTTTTTTTAAATTGAAAATCCATCACTATAGTTGAAAATTCCACAATTTGCTCAAAATTTAGCTGTTTGGTGAAATATTAAACAGTATTGCAGAAAAATAATTTTTTTAAAATTAATTTTCTTGAATAAAGATTTAACTACTCCATTTTTTGATTGAAGTTTATCTTTTTTTGTTTGTTAAAAATTGGCCTTTTTTAGTTAAAAATTCGTAATTTTTTATGGAAAATTATACAATTTGTTAGAAAATTCTTTTTTTTCTGGTTACTAATGTTCTTGAATTCGTCTTTTTTGGTTAAAAAATCATCTTCTTAGTACAAAATTAATATATTTGGTTAAAAACTAATGTATTTTGTTAAAAAATAATTTATTTTGTTAAAAATTAATGTATTTTGTTAAAAGTTCGCCTTTTTTGGTAGAAAATTAATCTCGTTGGTTTAAAGTTCATTTTTTAAAATTGAAAATCCATCACTAAAGTTAAAAATTCTTTTATCGAAAATTCCACAATTTGCTCTAAAATTTAGCTATTTGGTGAAATTTGTAACTGTTTTTTTTAATTATTTTTTTAAAATAAAAATATAACTACTACATTTTTAGATTAGAATTGATATTTTTAAATTTAAAAATTTAACTATTTAGTTGAAAAAAAACTAATCAAATTTGGAAAAATATCACTTCCATTGTTTAAATTATTGAGTTGACAATTTATGTAATTTGTTTAAAATTTGCCTCTTTTAGTAGAAAATTAATCTTTATGGTTGAAAATGAAACTATTTGATAAAAAACATACGTATTTTGTAGAAAATTCGTGATTTTTTATAGAAAATTTTAAAATTTGGTAGAAAATTCGTTATTCCTTTTCCTCTTATATAATTTCTTGCAAATTCGTCTTTTTGGTAGAAAGTTAATCTCCTTGGGTTAAAATTCATTTTTTTAAATTGAAAATCCATCACTATAGTTGAAAATTCATTTTTCGAAAATTCCCCAATTTGCTCTAAAATTTAGCTATTGGGTGAAATTTTAAACTGTTTTGCAAAAAATTCGTTTGTATTTAAAATAATTTTTTTTAATAAGAATTTAACTATTCCATGTTTTTATTAAAATTAATTTTTTTTTTGTTAAAAATTTGCCTCTTTTAGTATAAAATTAATCTTCTTAGTTGAAAATGAAAATACCAGATTAAAAATATACATATTTAGTAGAAAACTCGTCATTTTTTTATGGAAAATTTTACAATTTGGTACAAAATTAGTTTTTTTCCTGGATATTAATGTTCTTGAATTTTTGCTTAAAAATGCAAATATTGAGTCAACAAATTTAGAAACAAAAAAATAAACTAAAAAATAATTTTTCATTGTTCAAAATATTTAGTTGAAAATTTATATAATTTGTTGCAAATTCGTCTTTTTTGGTTGAAAAATAATCTTCTTAGTGGAAAATTAATATATTTGGTTAAAAACTAATGTATTTTGTTAAAAATTCGTCTTTTATGATAGAAAATTAATCTCTTAGGTTTAAAATTAATTTTTTAAAATTGAAAATTCATTTTTCGAAAATTCCACAATTTGCTCTAAAATTGAGCTTTTTGTTGAAATATTAAACTGTTTTGCAGAAAAATCTTTTTTTTTAAATTAATTTTCTTAAATAAATATTTAACTACTCCATTTTTGGATTAAAATTGATCTTTTTTTTTGTTGAAGATTGGCCTCTTATAGTATAAAATTAATCTTCATGGTTGAAAATGAACCTACTTGATTAAAAATATACGTATTTTGTTGAAAATATATTTATTTATTTTTTTTTTGAAGAAATTAATCTTCTGGACTGAAAATTCAACTGTTTTGTAGAAAGCTTATCTTTTTGGATAAAAATGCAACTGTTTGGTTGAAAATGAATCCATTTTAGTTAAGGATTCAACTATTTTATTTTAATTCTTCTTTGTTGCTTTAATTCAAACTTTTTTTGATTTTAAATAAAAATCTTGATTAGTTAGAATATCAGCTATTACACTTTTTGTACAGAATTTATCTTTTTGGTTGAATTCGACTGGTTTTTATTTAAAATTGAAATAATTTTTGCTTAACGTATTGAATTGTATTTTTCATTAAAAATTAATCTTTCTTAACTAAAAAAATTATATAATTACTTTAAAGTGGAACTTAGGTATCAACAGTTTATTATTTATTTTTTTTTGCATAATTTTCTATAATTGAGAATAATTAGGTGCGACATTGGAAAAATTTTTAAAGGGAAAAACTAGAGAAAAAATAACGTATTTAAAAAACAATAAAAAATAATTGTAAGACGGAAAAATGAGTTAATGAAGAGAAGAAGGGAGAAATATTACTCGCACTTGGTGGGAAGTCTTGTGTATAATGAAATTAAATTCTGTTGGTATTATAAGAGACCGTAAATAACTTGATTACAAAATTTTAGTACCAAAAACGAGAGTTATGTCATTAAATTAATTTATTACAGAACCCAGAAGAATACATTTTTTTTTTTAATTAATAAATTCAATTAATTTCGAAATTATTCCTAATTTAACTATAACGAAATTGCAAAATTTTTAAATCAAAAATGGTTTGAAACTATATAAACTCATTGAAAATAATATTGTACAATATTAGATGTTGGATTTATTCTCGGAGAGAGGAAAAATTCTTTTTTTTTTGGCTGTTTTGTAAAAAAAAAATTCATTGTTTTTTTCCCCGGTTAATAAAAAAATTTCCAGGTCATTCAAATTTAAAAAAAAACTCTTTTTAATCTGACAGGTATTTAAATTTATGTATTAAATACTTATCACAAAAATCAAAGCGTCAGAATACTACTGAATTTGTTATATCTAAAATTAAAAAAACTCTTAATTCAGAAATTTATCAAACTTTTAATCATGAAAAATTAAAAATTAGCAGCCTTTAAATGTATGGGGCATTATTGTTGAGTTTGAAAAGTTTAATCTTTTATTTTCGGTCTTTTCTTGGGATTGAAAGAGGATTTTTTGTATTTTTAACATTTTAATTTATATTTTATTTAGTTAAAGCGGGCAGATTCTTGATTATCATTTCTTCTTTTTTTGAATGGAAACAGAAAAAATTTTTATTTAAAAAAATTATATTTACTTGGAAGAGAGCAAATTTTGGTATTTAATTATTTTCTGAATTTTAAGAAAGATTTTTAAAAATTTTGATTCTTTATTTTGTATTCATAACATTTTTATTGAGTCAGAAGAAAGGAAATTTTGCTTTATATTTTTTTAAAATAAAATTTGCTTAATATTTTAATTGAGTTTAAAGGGTAAAAATAATGTAATTTTTAAATTTTTCTTAGAATAAAAAAAGGATGTTTTTCAAGTTTTCTTCTAAATTGGGATTAGGAAATGGAATAATTTTTTCCAATATTTTTTTAAACGTGAAAAGGGAAATTTTCTATTTAAATTTTTTATCTAATTAGAAGGGAGAAAATTTTGGTATTTAATTTTTTTCTGAAATGGAAGAGGGAATTTTTAATTTTTACAATTTTGATTATTATTTTAATAGAGACTAAAATTAAATTTGATTTAATTTGATTAAAATGAAAAAGTGAAATATTTTCCTTTCGGCTTGAGAAGCAAATAAAGTTTTTATTAAATCCGTTCCAGATGTTGCAAACAGTTGTAATTCCATTTCCTGGTGAATTGCACGTTAACAATTCATACAAAATCGTACCCTCGAATAAATTAACCGGCATTCGTTACTTGGAAGTCGCAGCGGTTTCCGTTTCAAAACAACGAAAAAAAGAATTGAGAGGAAAAATCTAACGGGTGCTCAGTTCAATAAACTTTCGCTATAATTAGAAAGCCTAAATCCCTTCTTAAAAAAATAAATAAATTTTCCATTGCCTTAAAATACAGCAGAATAAATCTCTGAAAATAAAATTTTCTATTAGATAAAGAGCTTTTGTTTATAATGCCAGTCTTGTTGTTTTATAATATTTACAATAACAGTAATTATAGCGCAAAAGAAGCTAAACAAAAGGCAAATAGGGCCATTTTTTGACGAAAAAATTTATTTTTAAAATTAAGATATTTTTAGATTGTTGGAAATCATTTACGGCGATATGGAATGTTATAATTATAATAAATTTAATAATTTTTTCCCATATTTATTTTTCTTCCTTATTATGATCAATTGCATCATAATTTAAAATAAAATAAAAATAATAATTATATTAAAATAATTTAAGTTTGTGAACCTAAAATATTTTACATTTGAAAGATATTTAATTTATAGACAAAGGCTCAGCGAAATATGTTTTTAATTCCTAAATATAGTTTGTAGCCGGCCAAATACACAGTTGTTAATTTTTTGTAACATTAAAGAAACGTAATTTTCAATTTAAAATAAATAACTTTTGAAACAAATAGTGGAATTTTGATCTTATAAAAACAAATTTTTTTCAACCACAAAAAGTAGCATTTTTAAACAAATAGTTGAATTCTCGAACTAAAACAACGTTTTTTTGGTGTAAAAGTTGAATTATCAACCTGAAAAGGTTAATTTTCAACAAAAAAGATCATTGCCAACCAAAATGAATTTTTAACCAAATGATTGAATTTATAAAAAAAAACGATTTTCAACAAAATAGTTAAATTTTTAACCAAATAGTTGAATTTTAAAGTTAAAAAGTTTATTTTTAAACCAAGAAGACCTTTTCCACCATAAGAGATAAATTTTCTATACAAATAGACGAATTTTTATTCAAAATAGTTGAACTTGAAAAATAAACAAATTTTCAACAAAATAGTTGAATGTTTAATAAAAATAATTAAATTTTCAATTAAAAACACGATTTTTTTAGAATACAGTAGAATTTTCGACAAATAACTTCATTTTCAACCAAAAATATAAATTCTTAAGAAATTACCTTAATTTACTTATTTGCAAAATAGTTTATTTTTTTAACAAAATAGTTTAATTGAGATAAGTTTCCTATCTAGTAGTCCAAATTTCAGAAAAATAAATTGATTTTAAAAAAAAATGCATTTACAACCAAATAGTTGAACTTTCATTAAAAATGAGTCGAGTATTCACAAAACAGTTTTTTTTTTAACAAAATAGTTCAATTGAGATAAGTTTGGTATCAAGTAGTCGAACTTTTAAAAAAATGCATTTACAACGAAACAGTTGAACTTTCATTAAAAAAGACTCGAGTTTTCTCAAAACAATTTTTTTTTTAACAAAATATTTTAATTGAGATAAGTTTCCTATCTAGTAGTCCAAATTTCAAAAAAAAAAATTGAGTTCAAAAAAAATTGCATTTACAACCAAATAGTTGAACTTTCAAAACAGTTTTTTTAACAGAATAGTTTAATTGAGTTTCCTATCAATTAGTCGAAATTTAAAAAAAAAATTGATTTCAAACAAAAAAAATTGCATTTACAACCAAATAGTTGAACTTTCATTAAAAAATAGACAAGTTTCCGCAAAACAGTTTTTTTTTACAAAATAGTTTAATTGAGACAAGTTTCCTATCAAGTAGTCGAAATTTTAAAAAAATTGATTACAAAAAAAAAAAATTGCATTTACAACCAAATAGTTTAACTTTCATTAAAAAAGAGACAAGTTTCCGCAAAACAGTTTTTTTTACAAAATAGTTTAATTGAGACAAGTTTCCTATCTAGTAGTCCAAATTTAAAAAAAAAATTGATTTCAAACAAAAAATTGCATTTACAACCAAATAGTTGAACTTTCATTTAAAATGAGTCGAGTACTCACAAAACAGTTTTTTTTTTTAACAAAATAGTTCAATTGAGATAAGTTTGCTATCAAGTAGTCGAACTTTAAAAAAAATGCATTTACAACGAAACAGTTGAACTTTCATTAAAAAAGAGTCGAGTTTTCACAAAACATTTTTCTTTTAACAAAATAGTTTAATTGAGATAAGTTTCCTATCTAGTAGTCCAAATTTAAAAAAAAATTGATTTCAAACAAAAAATTGCATTTACAACCAAATAGTTGAACTTTCATTTAAAATGAGTCGAGTAC
>JAAAKG020178894.1:0-26275 GCA_010014905.2 Druon quercuslanigerum
TTATCGTGGTTCAAAGCCAGCAGTCATTTTTAATAGTGCTTGCGTCAATCGATCTCATAATTTCCGACGGTAGTGTATAACAATTAAATCGTTCAAATCTTAATTTTTTTAGCTTAAAATTGTTTAAAATGATTTTCAACTCAGTTTTTATTACTTCAAGTGGAAAAGTTTTAAGCTTTAGAGTTCGAATTTTTAATTTAATTTACCGTGAACATGATTTGCGAACCAGGCACCTGTGGTAGAAAATTCGTCTTTTTGGCTTGAAAATTCAAAAATTTGCTTGAAATATTTTTTATTTTTTGACTGGAAAATTTTGTCGGCTGAACGCGTTCAACCCTTTTGTTGAAAATTCATCTTTTAGGGTTGTATTCAGCCGATTTTGAATAAAATTAAAAATCTGTTTTAGTTGAAATATCAACTGTTACATTTTTTTTAAAGTCCACATTTGGGTTAAAAAATCATTTGCGCCCTTGAAGGTTGACATTTATGGTAGAAAATTAAGCTTCTTGGTTGGAAATTTATCTTTTTAGTTTAAAGGTGCTTTTTTCGGAACATTTATTTTTTTTTGTTTCAAAACTTAACAGTTAAAAAAATCGTCTTTTTTCTTAAAAAGTCATACTCTTTGGGTAAAATGCAATTGTTTGGTTGAAAATAAGTCTATTGTGGTTGAATGATCAACTTTTATTAAGTTTTCCTTTTTTGGCTTAAAACCGAGCTTTTTCAGTCAAAAATTCATATTTCAGGGTTAAAAAATCAACTATTTTGTAAAAAAATTCATCTATTTAGATTAAAGAATCAATAATTTAGTTAAAATTATTTTTATTAACCGGAAAATCCTCCTTTTCTAAAAGTTGAACTATTTTGCTTAAAATTCGTCTCTTTGGTTAAAAGATTAATCTCTTTTGGTAGAAATTTCTTTTTTTTTAATGGAATTATTTGGTTAAGATTCAACCAGCCAGTTGAAATATCTTTATTTTTTAAATTCGTACTTGTTTTCAAGAAAGGTTAGTGAGGGGAAATTATGGTAGGGGAAGTAGGGGAAATGAGGAGAGTCAAAGTAGGGGAAGTGAGGGGTTAGGGGGTGAAGGAAAAGTAGGGAGGTTAATTTGTGGAAATGATTATAAATGAGATTAAGTGGGAGCGGGGTAGTGGGGACCGTTAAAGTAAAATAGTGGGAGTGGTATATTATCTGGAAATCGAGAAAGTTTCAGAAATTTGAGACTTTTTTGCCTCTCTTATTTATAATTATTAATTGATTATTTTAAATCTCTTACCTGGTCAACTACGTAAGCAAAGGGCAAATATGCCACCTTCTGAAGAGCCATTAGCATTAAAAAATTAATATTACTTTCATAATCGTCTAAAGTATTATTGTAAAGTCCAAGTTTTTGCAAATGCTGTGGCGTGAAAATGGTGAGACCAACTGCATCACTGACTGCTTCATGGAAACCTGAAAAAAAAGTTTTCAGTAGTAGCGTTTGTCGATAACGAAACCTACCTTACCGACTTTTAGAACAGTCTAATGCGGAAGTGGTTTGTGTCCGTGCTAAGTTACTGAAATGTTTTCGAAGTCGGTAAGGTAGGTTTGGTGATTCAGAAACTCCCCTATCTATGAAATTTCGGTAAGTAAGTGTTATGTTAAAGGGACAAGTAAAAATGTAAAACGATTCTCTAACTGACCTGGAATCGCTTCTTTTCGAAACAGGAACGGTTGTTCTTTGTATTGTAAATAATACTGAATATGTGACATTTCATGATGAGTTGAAAGTAAGTCCTCCATTGTTACTTTCGTACATTGTTTTATTCTAAGTGAATTGGATTATTCATGTTAGATGTGTTTAATTGTTAATATAAATAAATTATAAATAATAATATCTTATTTATCAATCTTATTTATTATCTTATAATATTATAATAATAAATTTCTTTCTCTTACCTATAATCAAATTTGTTACAAAAATCCCACGCACTGGGTGTGCATTTTACTTCAGTCTCGATGGGCTTAAAAAACATGGATGATTTCCAAAATTCTGGAGGCATTGGTTTCATTCCTAGTGATGTAAAAAATTCTTCGGCGATTTGAAACATTCTGTAAACCGTAATTTTTTTTAAAATTTATTTTATTTAATCCACTGATCTCAGTCCATCCCCTCTTTTACCTGATCTATTTTTCCCCCTTTCTCCGTTTTTGTACAAAATTTGAATTTATTTTGTTATTATAAAAAGTTAAAAAAAAATTATACGAATTTTGAACACTGGGACCTGGATTTAGGTATCTCGGATATACTAATTTCGAGAGGCTCTGCCGCGGCGGTTTCGGGCTGAGAGGGAAGCCCCTTCGGGTCGAGAGAGGGTGTTCATTCACGCGTGAAACACTATGAGCGTGGGGGGAATGGGCCGTGCGCGGGTACGCATGTTATTCAATCCAGGTTTCAGCAAAGTTGTATCTTCAACAAAGCAATATAAAGTCTCCACGAAAAATGTAATAGTTGATATTACAAGCAAAAAATATTTTAATTTTAAATCAAAAACTCTTGAATTCTTCGAAAAAGACGAATTTTTAATCTAAATTTTTTTCTACAAAACAGTGGAATTTTCAACCGTGAAATAAGAATTTCGAAAAAAAGTTTATCTTCAGCAAAATAGTTTAATTTTTAACCTAAAAAGACAAATTTTTAACAAAATAATTACATTATCGACAAAAATATGATGTTTAGAACTAAATTAATAAATCTTTAATCAGCAAAATGAATTTTTTACACTTTGAACGAAGCAGTTAAATCTTTAACTAAAAAAAGATGAAGCCTCATCAAAAAATGTAATAGTTGACATTTTAAACAAAATATATTTTTATTTAAAATTTAAAACAGTTGAATTTTTCGAAAAAGACGAATTTTCAACCTAAAAGTTCATTTTCCACCAAAAAGTTTATTTTCGATTGCAAAAAATGTTTCAAGGAATCTACATTATCATTAAAGAAAAACAGAAATTCTTAACGTCTTTTTAGACTAGATGGAGCTGTGAATAAAACATTTTTTTTATGAAATTAAAAAAAAAAAGATCTTTTTCGCTCCGCTGGGAATTAAACCACATAACGATAATACAGATTCCTTGAAAAAAGGACTCTTATTTCGATCTCTCTAGTAGCTTAAGGGAAAAGCACCTGACCGGCAAGTGGAAGTTTTGTGGTTCGATTCCCAGCAGAGCGAAGGAGATCTTTGTTAATAAAAAATTTAATTTGCACAAAAAATGTAATAGCTGATGCTTCAAATATATTTTTTAATTTAGAATAAATAACAATACTTGAATTCTTCTTCAATTTTGAACCAAAATAGATATTTTAGCCATGAAAGAAAACAAATTCCAATAATATTGTTGAATTTTCAAGCCAATTTTTTTCTCCAAAAAAGTGGAATTTTTAACTCTTAAATAAAAGTTTTGAAAAAAGGTAATTTTTAACTAAATATTTTAGTTTTCAACTGAAAAAAGAAAAAAGGTTTTTTAAAATTAAATTAATACATCTTTAATCAATAAAATGAATTTTCAAGAAAGAAGTTTAACTTTGAACCAAGTAGTTCAAATTTCAACAAAAAGGATTATTTCTCAAGAGGAAAATGTCTATTCTACACTATAATTAATTTAGAGTTGAAGGGAGGCAGTGGAGAAATAGATAACAAAAAAAATGGATATGTTTCAACAAAGCGAATTTTTCCTACTTTTCCGTTACTTCCTCTCTCCCCTAATATCCCCTACTCTATACCGCTAGCCCCCCTCCTATACAAAAATTAATAAGAATAATGATAATCAATTATATTGTTTATCTACGTTCCAATTTTTGATCTTTAAGCATTTTTGTTGATGTATTTTTATCAGTAGAAAATGCTAAAGTGTTCAAAAAGATGTAAGGGAAACGAAGGGAAGATACGTGAAGGGAGGGGAAGTAGAAGAAACAAGGGGAGGGATGTGATGGAACATGAGAGACGGAGGTATGGAACATCAAAGACGGAGGTGTAGAGGAAATGAAAAGAGGGCAAGTGATGGGAAGGGAAGTTGAAGAAATGAGTAGGGAAATAATGGGAAATGAGAGAAGGAGAAGCAAGAATGTGATAAGAAATAAAGAGCGAGGAATTAGAGCGTAAATGAGGAGAGAGGAAGCAGGGAGTTGATGGCAATGAGAAGAGCGGAAGTAGGAGAAATGAGAAGAACGTTAATGATGGAAAAAGAAGTGAAAGAAATGAAGGGAGGGGATCAGTAATTAGTGGGTAATAAGAGGAGGAGCAGAAGGGAAGTGATGAGAAATGAGGAGCGCGAAGGCAGGGAAGTAATAGAAAATGAGGTAAGCGAAAGCAGGGAAGTTATGGAATATGAAGAGCGCGGAAATAGAGGCGATGAGGAGAAGGAAAGTGATGAAAGGGAAGGGAAGTAGGAAAGAAATGGAAAGTGAGGGGAGGGAAAGAAAGAACATGATAAGAAAGGAAGAGTGCGGAAGTGGGCAATTAACGGGAAATGAGGACTAACTAAGCAAGGAATTAACAGGAAATGAGCGTGTAAGTAGAGGAAATGTGAAGAGTGTTGGTGATTGGAAGGGAAGTAGAAGAAATGAAGGAAGGCAGGAAGTAAGGAAGTAAGGAAATGAGGATCGCGGAAGTAGGGTTCATAAGGAGAGAGAAAGGGATGGGAAGGGCAATGACAGAAATGAAGGGAGGGAAGCAGGAAGTAATTACTTATAAGCCTGAAAACTTATGGTTAATAAATTATTTACAAGGAAATAAACGGAGAGGCAGAAGGAAATGAGAGGCGTGGAAGCAGGAAATTAATTGATAAAGAGGGGAGGGAAAGCAGGGAAGTGATAGAATATGAAGAGCGCGGAATTGGGGGCGATGAGGAGAAGGAAAGTGATGAGAGGAAAGTTGAAGAAATGAGGGAAGGGAAGTAGGAAAGCAATGGAAATTGAGGGGAGGGAAAGAAAGAACATGATAAGAAATGAAGAGTGCGCAAGTAGGCAATTAACGGGAAATGAGGACTAACTAAGCACGGAATTAATTTGAAATGAGCGTGGAAGTAGAGGAAATGTGAAGAGTATTGGTGATTTGAAGGGAAGTAGAAGAAATGAAGGAAAGCAGGAAGTAAGGAAGTAAGGAAATGAGGATCGCGGAAGTAGGGTTGATGAGGAGAGAGAAAGTGATGGGAAGGAAAGTGAAAGAAATGAAGGTAGGGAAGCAGGGAAGTGATAGGAAATGAGAAGAGCATAAGTAGGGAATATGTGGAGAGAGCAAGTGATGGGAAGGGAAGTAGGGTAGTGATATAAAATTAGGAGAGGTGTATCAGGGAAGTATAGGAAATGAGAGGCGGGGAAGTAGAGGAAATGAGGTGAGGGACGGAAAAATGAGGTGAAGTGAAAAGGGGGAAGTAGATGAGGAAAAAGTTTGAGAAGGGAGGGAAAGCGACGGTTCCTTTTTCGGGAAAATTCCCTTTCTAACCAAAAACTAAACTACTAGACCGCTTTCTCTATTTATTTATTTTTTAATTACTTGTTCAAGATTACCTGAGAGGAGTATAACCTTGAATCATCATATCCAAAGTTACATCGAGTTTCCTTGCAGCTGGGAATGGCTGCACAATGTTGAAAATACGTTCCCAATTTTGAGCCCACATATTACCCAATATATGAGCAGGAAGAGGTCCATCCCTTCTAATTCGATCACCGTATCGCTCAATCAACCTGGATCTCACGTATGTGAACAAATTTTTATAAAGTGGTGTAACTGCCGAAATTACTTCTGCAATATTCTGATGAAAATATTCGTCTTCAAAAGCCTCTCTCATTTGATCTCCAGCATCAGCAAAACCTGTAAAAATATGCTATCAAACTTTTCTTCAGGATGCCTACCGGATCAGAGAATCGGGAAAATTGGAAAAAAGACCGGGAAAAAAGGAAATCTGCAAGAAAATCCATGTTCCTAAACATTAATTGTTTTAAATAACCATTTCAAAAAATTTTATAATGATTCTTTTTGCAAATATAAATTTGCCAAAATTTGAAAGAGAATTTTTCGACATGGAATGGGAATGTCAGAATTCGTAATAAATTTTAAACTTTCCCCTTCCAAATTGTGAAAAAAGGAAATATGAATTAACAAAACCAATCTCCGTGCAATTTAAAATTCTATCACATTTTGAAAATCCCTTGTTCCAAATTAGATTTTTTTTACAATTTGAAACTGCTTTTTTCTTATTAAAAGTTTTCGCCATTTCAAACTTCCCTTTTCCAAATTTAAGAAAAAGTCAGTTACTATATTTCTGAATTATGATATAGAAAATAAGAATTCATCCTTTTTTTATTTGAATTGATAAAAGATGATAACTAATTTTTTATTTTATACAAAAAATTTTATAAAAATTATTCACCCCGGGCATTTATGATGAAATGAATCAAGTTTTTTTCTAATAAATCGGCCAAAAATTGTACGGAAATGTCACTTATCAGATTTATTCATCCAATAAAAATGGATTATTTTCCAAACAAATTGTGTGTGCCCTATTTTTAATTTAATATTTTAATTTATTTTAATTTAATATAATAAAATTGATTTATTTTTAATTTTTATTAACTTAGCAATAATTATGTTTTCATTCATTAATCATTTTTCTAAATATAATAAAAAGTTCCAATCGGCTGAAGATCGCTTCTGCATATCAATTTGTTCACAGAAATTTTTTTGTTTCACTGTAAGTCCGTCGAGAGGGAAGTAGTGAGAAAGAGAGGAAATGAGGGGAAAATAGGGGAAGTGAGCTCAAATGATGGGGAAAGGAGAGTGAGAGAAATTGTAGGAAAAAAGGGGGAAGTGGGGAAAGTGATTAAAATAAGGAATGGAAGATTAGGAAACTTTGGAGAGAAGAAAAATTTGAGATTGAGGGGAAATGCTGAAGAGAAGAAATAGGGAAAACGAGGGAAGGAAAAGCATGAAAAATGGGGGGAGAATAAGTAAAAGGAAGTGAGGAGAGATTAGCGAAGGTTGCATCGAGGAAATGAGTCGAAGAAAAAGTAGAGAAATCGAGAGCATATGCGGGACGAATATGAAGAAGAAATAAGGGTAAATTATGTAGAGGAAGTAGGGGAAATTATGTAAGGGCGCGTGGAGAGGGGGGGGGTATGCAAAGAAAATTAGGAAAAATGAGTTGAGGTGAAGTAGGGCAAGTTTGAGAAAGAAGAGGAGTAGAGTTATGGGAGGGAGTAGCGAAAGTGATTTCAATAAGGAGTGTGGGAGTAGGGAAGTTAGGGAAGAGAAAATATGGAATTTAAGGGTAAATTTGGGAAGGCAAATGTGGGAAGAATACGTGGAGGAAGTGAGGGTAATCAGGTAGAGGACGTAGAGGAAATGATTAAAAGTGAGGGACGGTAGTGAGGGAATTAAAGTAAGATAAAGTGGGATAGTGCGGCTAAGTAAGGAAAGAAAAGTGATTTCTGGGGAAGGGCAATGGGAGAAGGAGAGTGTTACGTTGGGAAAGGAGAATAGGGATAAGTAAAGGAGGTAGAAATTGGGTAAATGAAGGGTGAAGTATGGAAAGTGGAATCGTAGAGTAACGTGTGAGGAGAGGATCGAACAATGAGAGGAAAGGGTAAGTGGGGAGAGGCAAAGGGTTAAGTTTGGAAGGAAAATAGGGGAATAAAGGGGAAATTAGGAGTGGTAGAAGAGGGTAAAGTGTGGGAAGTGGAAGTAGGAGAAGGAAGGGGGGATGAGGAATAGAAGGGAAGGGGAAGTGGAAAGTTTGAATGATTTAGAAAAAACTAAATTATCTTACCACTGAGTTTCGAAGCTTGATTTGCCAACTGAACGTATCTCATGTACTTGTTTTTTAAGGGTGGTCCAAGAGCTTCGTGCCAAGCCTGCCAATAGTGCATTAATTCATCATAGTCCCTGGATTGTGCCATTATTCTATTAATATCTGAAAACAAGCGATGAAATTAAATAAAAAAAAAATTATTAAAGTTAATAAAGTAAATTTCAAAATTTATACCATGCTCCAAGCTTAGGTCGCAAACATTGTCCATCATCTTATAAGGGCACAATCTTGTCCTGGCATAAAGTTCCTTCATTTCCACTATGAGATGGTGTATCTAGATTAGTTTAATACGAGCTTGAATTATCAGATATCTATTTCAATTTCAATATTGTTAATGTTTTTTTATTAATGTTTTAAATTAATTTAAATTATTGCTTGATTTAGGTACCTCATTGAATTTGTCATCTGTGAGCGAATGTCTACCCTTCACAGCAATCATCTTCAATTGTCTTCTTGCCAAGGGGTCAGGTATTCTGGACCAAGCGAAAGTCACGGTTTTCTTCCACGATGCTTTATCAAATTTTAACTTCAATGTTTGATCTTCCAGCTAGAAGATTTTGTTAGTTATTATTATTTACATATATTAGCAAATGTGTTACTTAATTATTCTATTTTCAGGGGATAAATAATACAAATGAGGTCTATTTTTGAACAATGTAGAATAATATTTATTCAATTTTTTACCGAAAAGTATGAATTTCATAAGAAGGATTTAGGGCCTGTTTTGGGACAGAGCTCATAATTTTGGGACCTTTTCGTATTGCGCATGCGCCGCGTTAAGAACTGCATTCGTTACCTTTAGCGCGCTTATCTGACATGATTAATTTTGTTTTGTTTTTGTTTGTCACAGTTTAGAATCAATAATAATAAGTCTGTTTTGTGCTCAAAGCATTAGTTTTAATCATTTTAGAATTTTTATTTGTTTCAAACAATTTCCTTGTACATTTATTCTTTTTAAATAAGTGCGCCAACGGTAGCCAACCATGCGTATGATGCCACGCATGCGCAATACAAAAAGATTCCAAAATTGGGAACACGGTTTTGGGGCTGACGGTGACCATAAACAAGAGTCTTAGAACTGTTATCCCTCCCTTCTTTTTCTCTTTGTTTTGCCACGCCTGAGTGAACACTTTGCTTAGAAAATATAGTTAACTTTTCTTTATCATCCTACGAAACACTTTAGGCTCTGTTATAAAATACGGAATCGTATTCCAGTATCTATTAAAATTATTATCAGCAAAAATATTTTCTATTTTACCATTTTGCGTCGATTTGTGTCCGTAATATTGGTAGCAAAATTCCATTGTGAATTCATTACTCTGTTACACATTGCAGATCCTTCACGGTCATATTCTCTAAGAAATTGAAGAGCCTCGCCGAGGTTGACATTCAGTCCCTAAAAAAAAAAATTTTTATGATAAAATTTAATATTCAGTTTGAGTGATATCCTCATTACGTTCATCTCGGCTGTGAAATTAAAAAGAATTTTATTTACAACCGGAATAGGAGTGGAGCTCATAAAATAAACCATAAGAAACTTAAATAGGTACTCTTGCACTCACGATACTCTACATAGATTCTCCTCCTTATCCTCTTTTCGTATATTAGAAACCCTTCTCATTTTTCTCCTTCCTTTCTCCCATTTTTAATTTCCCAAATTGCCTCTCACTTCATTGTTCCGAATTTCGTCCAAACATGCTTGTGTTATCCTTCTTACCTCTCCCCTTTTAAGCTTCTTTTGAAACCTCCATCCTCCCTTAATTTGTCTAGTAACCATTTTTTCCCTTCCTATTTCTTCCCTTAACACGTATCCTGGGCAACTCCAGCTAAACCTCATCACCCATCTCAAGAATCGCTCAGGCATGCTCTCTACTTTCCTATGTTCCTTCCATTCACATATTTTCACTCCATAACATAACTCCGCCCATACCGATGCGCAAAACAACCAGACCCTCATTCTCCAATCGTCTTTAAACCTTCTTTTTTCTATACCCCATACTTGGCCCATCACTTTTCTCGCACATTCAATTCTTTTCCTCACCTACAGCTCGTTTCCCCCTTCTACCTTAAACCAAAAACCTAGGTAAAGCCAATCCTCAACAATTTCCACTTTTTGTCCGTTCATCCCCTTCTCATCATCTGCTAACAGAACTACAGCGTCCGCGCATTCTAGAGAGTATAGTTTGCTATTACCCAAAACCATTCCTCCTTTCCCTTTTTCCTTTAGCTTTTCCTCTAAGTCAGCTACCAGTATATTAAATAGTAATGGACTCAACGAATACCCTTGCCTTAGACTTCTTCCTGTCCAGAAAACCTGCCCTTTTTCTTTCTTATCTTTACCCTAATCCTGGTTTCAGTAAATATGTCTTTTACCCTCTCCACCAAGTTTTCCTCCACACCTCTCTCTTTTATTGCCTGCCACAGCACTTTTCTGGTCACTGAGTCAAACGCTGCTTTGAAATCCACGAACATTGCGACTAGTTTTCCTTTCTTTCTCCCTAAATTTCTATTAACTAACTAATTAAGCACGTAGATGTTGTCTATACTGCCCATCCCTTTTCTAAATCCCGTCTGATTGTGTGGGATACTTTCTTTTTGCTCTGACTGACTCCACAACATTTTTCTTAAGATTTCTGCTATTTTATAGTCGACTGGCATGAGAGTGATCCCTCTGTATTTCTCTACCTTCTTTCCTTCCCCTTACTTGACAAGCAGTACCACCAGTCCTGTCATTCACTCTTCCGTCCACCCATCTTCTTTCCAGACCTTGCTGCAGATCTTTCACATCTCATCCCTAACTCCTTCTCCTCCATACTTCATCGCTTCATTCTCCATCCCATCTTCTCCTGTCGCATTGTTTCTTTTTAGCTTATCTTTTGCCTCATCCACTTCTTCTGTTGTTATTTCGTTCCCTTCCTCCATTTCTCCTTGGACTATGCTTCTCTTTTCCCTTTTGTTCTTATTTTGCTCTCTCCCTAATAGACTCTTGACATAATCCGCCCATTCCTCAATTTCTATTTCTTTATTAACGTCCTTCCTTTTCCCTCTATCCCTATTTATCACATCCCACACCCTACCTTTTTTGATCGCTTTATCTACTTCTACCTTATATTCCTCCTTTCCCCTTTGTCTTTTTCTTTCGAGCATCTTCTCATGTTCTATTTTTTCTACTGTCATACTTCTCCTTCTTTATTTTCTCTTTACTCCATTTTCTTACACACTCTTTCATTCTCTCTTTACTCTCCCAGCATTCATCATCCCACTAGCCTCTCTTTCCCCTTACTCATTCTTCTTTAGTACCGAGCTCATCCTTGACCATCTAAATCGACTCCTCCAACCTTTCAATTGACGAGTCTGCTCCCTCCTCTTTTTCATACCTAACCTTCTCCTTTTCCATCTTTTGTTTAAAATCTTTTAATTTATCTACCCCCAGACTCACATTTTCATGTTATTTTCTCTCCCTAATTCCTTCCTCCCTCTGCCGCGTTTACTGCCGCCTCCTTTTAGAGAGTAGCTATGACCGAAAAGTACTCGGACCCTATCTCCTTCCACACCTGCATACTCCCTATCATATGCTGCATTCTTTCTTCAGCCAAAATGTCGTCTATTACTGTTGCTCCCTTTCCTATGAATGTAGCTTTCCTTCCGTATCTCCTTTCATAGTACCGGCATTCATCCCGGTCCGTCTCTATGTTTGGATTTCCTTATGTATGCCTCTATTTCTTCATCCTAAATCCCTCCTCCCTCTTGACGAGTGCAAGCAATAAAGTCCCCTCCTATGAAAACCAGTTCATCTTTCTTTTTCTCCATCCACATCCTTAATACTCTCCAGCCTTCCTCTTCCCCTCTTTTACTATATACACAAACCAACGCTATTTTTATTTTTCCAACTGTAATCCTTCTTACTGCTGTTCCATCCTTTTCCTCACTGTCCCCATCTTTTCTACCTTCGACTGCTAATTCTTTTCTCACCCCTGAGACCATGCCGCCCATCCCTCTCCCTTTAACATGTTCTTTTCTTGCTTCTTGCATTCTCTACACATAACATTTCGGCAACATCCTTTTTATCCCCTTCCAGTCCTTCTTATCTGCCCAGGTTTCACTCATCATAATCACATCCCACTTTTCTAACTCCCTTCAAAATCCTTTATTCTTGTTCTTCAAGCCTGACACATTCCAGAAAGCTATTTTCACGTTTCTCTCTTCCCTTCCATCTTCTTGCCTCCTCACTTCCCCCCCCCCCTTGCCGTTTGGAAACCCTTTTATTTTGTCTCTAGACTCTTTTTCGTCTCCTTCCCCCTACCTTTCTGAAAACTTATTTCTTTTTTCCTTATTTCTTCTAATTCTTCGTCCCAGCATTATTCCTCCCCATTTATCTATAATCTGCCTCTCTCTCCCTATCCACACCATGTGCCCCTTTTTCCTCTACCCAAGCCCTCTGCTCCATTTTCCATCTTCTTTTCCTCTCCATCCATGTCAGATCTTCTTCAATTCTTTCCCTTCTTCCTCTCAATAATTTTTTACCCTTCATAATTTTCCTTTTCTCCTCCTCACTCACTACTTTTACTAAAAACATTCCTTATTTTCCTTCCTTCGTCCCTTCTATTCGCTTAACTCTTTCTACTGTTACCTGCACTCTAATGTCTCTCAAAAGATTTTTTTAGAATATATTTCTATATAATTAATTGCAAAATTAATATTTTTTACATAACTTATTTTATTCCTAATTAGTGAAAGCCCCCCCCCCCCCTGATGAAATTGGCACTGTCTAACTGAAGCTGAAGTTCAAAAAAAAATTATTACAAGTTAAAATTGTTTATTTAAAAAAGTTATTAAGAGATTTTTTTGCTTTCCCTCGGGGTAAAAGTTGCAGTTCTTATTTAATCCTAATATTGTAGGATTTGGTTTGCAAAAGTTCCCTTTGTAATATTTCAATGGTTAATTTTATAAACAATATTTTGCATGAATAAAATATATAGGAGATGCATTAAAAATGGAAAATAACCATACTTCTTAAGAATGAACATTATTATAAATATTTTAACAAACAAATTTTTTTAAAAGTATTTTTGTCGGTAATAACAATATTTGTTTATCCTATATCAAAGGCAGGATTTGTTTTATTTAAATAAAATCCCTTTCTGTTAATGAATGGTGTTTTTTAATCCAATAATTTTATTTTTAATAAAAAAAACATTTGTTTGACTCTATGTCAATCAAAGAACTCGCTCAACTTAAATCCAATATCTTTTCGGTAAACAATTATGTGTTTAAATTCTATAAATGTTGTTTAAATCAAAAAAGAAGTTTGTACCGAATATAGAATTTGTGTTATTTAATTAACATTTTCTTAAGCTAAATAATTATGTCTGTGAATCCTATAAATTTTATATGAATCGAAAAAGAAATTTACGTATTTTCTATAAAATATAGAATTTATTTAATTGATATAAAATTTCTTCAAGTTATTTAATAATGTGTTTAAATTTCAAACATTTTGCTTAGATCAGAAAATATTTTTTTTTATTATATATAAAAGAAAGAATTTTGTAAATTTAAATAAAAATTTCTTTAAGTTATTCAGTGGTGTCTTTAATCCTAAGAATTTTGTTTGAATAAAAAAAAATTGCGTCATATTAAATCAAATATAGAATTTATTTCATTCAAATATAAGCTCTTTAAAAAAAGCATAGCATTTTTAAATGCTATGCATTTTTTTAAATAAATACAAGATTTGTTTAACCCGATATCAAAAATAGAATTTTTTTTATTCAAATAAAGTTTTCTTAAGTTAAGGATGTACGTACAATCAATTTCAAAAGTCGCCAATCTGTAAAATCATTTATAAAAGAAAAAAAATGTCTATTATTGATTTCCGGAAATCTTAACGGAAGCTTCAAAGTGTACTTCAGAAAAAATAATTTAGATTAAAATTGTTTATTTAAAAGTAGTTATTTAGAGTTTTAGATTTTGCTTTCTCTTTATGGAAATGTTAAAAATTCTTATTTAATCCTAATGATCAAGGCCTCATTTCATTCTCTAAAGTATTCTCTACAATTCTATTTGGGCGATGTTAATTGAAATTTTAACTATGATTGTTTATAATAATAATAACTGTATGATTTCTCAATTAAATTTTTAAAATAAAATCAACCCAAGCAGAAATTTCGAGAATCCTTTGAAGAATAAAATGACGCCTTGATCATTAGGATTAAATAAAAATTGTAACTTTTCCCTGAGAAGAAAGAAAATTTTTTAAAAAATTAATTAAAAAATTAATAATAGATCTTTTTTGTAGATTTTATAAATCATTTTAAAGATGGGCAACTATTGAGATTGATTGTACGCAGTGTATATTTTTAGCAATGGTTTGTTTAAATCCAATAAAATTTTTAGACCCAAAAAACATTTTCTTTATCCCAAATTGAAGCAAAAATGTGCTCAATTCAAATAGAATTTCTTTAAGTGTAACAATTGTGTGTTTAAATAAAATAAATTTTTTTAAAGTCAATTAGATGATTAATCACCTCCAGATACCGGGCGCGGCTTCCTCCACTGACGAGAAAAATTATCCATATAACTGTTATTATTCTTTGAACTGCCATCATCTCAAGACACGCTTTGATAGTCCACTATATTCTTCAGTATATTTCTTGGCTTTAAAATAATTTTTTTTCACTCAATCACTCTTCACGCACATATTTAAAAAGAACAGTTTTTTTATTAAAGTAGTTTTCTGCTCATCGTTTAAACATAAATTGTACAATTTTTTTGTTTACATTTTTATTTTAAATATAAAATATAGCGTTCTTCGCTAGATATATAAATATCACAAAAAGATCATTTTTATCGAATAATTGACACGTTACCAGGCAACAATCAACCACCGTAATTTCTTTCTGTTTCCTTGATGACACAGTGTGAACATCAAACTGTGCTTTTGTTTATCTTTTTTTTTTATGAAAATTTTTGATAGTAAATTATTTTTATTGATTGATTATCTATATTTTGTTATGCAATTTTTTATAATTATAAAGGTGTTGAATTTGGCAAAAAGTGCTTGTTGCACGAAGGGATGGCAGAGTAAAACTGAATTGTAGAAGTTGGTAGCAGATTCTCTATACGGAACGGCGAGAGGCTCCATCGATGCGTGAAGCGTATCCAACCATATACCTAACGTACCGTGGCACACGCCAAAATCTTTTTCCTGTACAACTTTTTACTTTTTACCCGTTAGATATAGTGATTTTTATTCAAACTTTGGAAACATGAAAAAAATATTTGTTGTGAAACCCCATCTTTTTTATTCTGCCATATATTTTTAAAAAGTTTTTACTCATAGAAAAAATCCATCTGATCAACATCATGATAGCTAAAATATTTTTAAAGCCAGGAGAATTTTTTTTCATTAAAAATGTAATTTTTATTTTTTTGTGAACATTGTAGGACATGCAAACTGTCACGTAAACATTTTTTTGCATTTGTCATTCTTTCCCAGAAAGAGTAAAACTTCCGATTGTATGAAAAATAATATCCTGCACAAAAATTATTTAGCTTGCATCAAAGTCATAAGATATCTTCTGCATCAAAGTACAAATTAAAAACAAAATTCGCAAAAAATCTAAAAATGGGGTTTTAAGAAAATTGAGTTTTAATTTTCTTAGAAAAACTGCCTTCAAACACAATTTTTCCATAATGCGAACTTTTGTACTTATACAGTATATTTTATTTTTATTTCTGCATCGCAATCTGGGACTGCTTATTCAGGCATTTCCAAATAAAGTAAAAATTTTATTTTTCATTATCACATTCATCTTTGTTCTTCATTTTGCATTAATTTTTCTTTTCAGCTACCTTGACAAATGTATTATTTCAATAAATGTATATTATTAACATTCATATTATGCATATATATTGAAACGGAAGCATTGTCATTGTCTTGTTTTTATAATTTAAAAAAGGGCGCGTCCTGAGAAAAACCATTTTGTTAATAAACATTTTACAGCAACTTTTGTCATTTTTCCTTAAATTTAATTTATCATTTTTAATCTCATTTTTTACGATTCAGAGAATAACTACGCATTCTATTAAAAAATAATTCATTAAAAATTTATAGCCCTTTTCTGGGTCTTATGTTGTAAGTTGATCTCTGTTCGTATCTTGGATAGTTTGGCAGCAAAATGGAATTTTTTATTACTTTTGTATGATTAAAACCAAAACCGTTGGTCAGGAAATGATGGTTAGCGCACACGATCTTGAAAACACGTATTTGAAAACTTACGCGGGAACTAATTTAATTTTCGCGCTACTCATGCCCCTTCCGACGCGCCGGCCAATTCGAAATATTAGTTTCGCATGTGTTCGGTGTGCAGCGCTAGTGCTACCCTTTCTCACAACTGAGATTAATCGCCAGGGATATAAGAATACTTCCACTTGAAAGCGGCGATTTAATTTCCGAGGCGGCCGTTGCTTGCTATTGCTATAAATTTTTTGATGTCCGAGTTGTTAATTATCGTTTTCAGACTAAACAAAATAAATAATTTTTTGCTCTTTATGAGTTTATCGAGAAAATTGAATTGTTCTTTACTATCATTTGAAACAGTGTCTCCAGAACGTGGGGTTTTTCGGCCCCCACCACTCTCCCATATGGGAGCAATTCATTCAAAAGCTAAATAAAAAAATATTTTAGATTTCACACGAATATTAGGACGATTAATCTTTTCTAATATTTTCAGACCTTCTAATCTTATAATCTCTCAAAATTAATCAAATTTTTCCTATTTTTTTTTATTCTGCAAAATTAAAAAAAAAATTGCCTTTAAAATTTTTCAGATGCTTGGACAATGTCTGAAATCTTTTGGAATGTTTTAAAATAAACTCTTAAAATTAATTTTTCGAAATAAAAAATCAGTTCCTTAAATTAATCTCTTAAAATATCGCTCCGTGTAGGAACCTAAAAGAATTTTTTTTTCATTTTCGTGAAACCTTACAAAATTCTTTACAAGTTTTACATGTTTTTAAATCGTTTCAAAATTTCTGAATGTTTATTACACTCATTAAAATTTAACATCACATTTTTTAAACCAACATAAAAGTAAAAAAAAAATTTTTTCTAAATTATATTTTTTCTAAAATTATATAATATGGCAAAATTGCAAAACTTTGCTTAAAATCTCTTACACCCTTTTTTAAATTTGTAAAAAATAATTTTAAAAATTTGTGATCTTTTTTCAATGTTCTCTCAGAATTCATTCCATTCCATTTTTGGTTGACAATTTACCTATTTTAATTGAAATTCCAACTATACGTTTAAAAATTTGACTGTTTTGTTGTAAATTCAATTGTTTTTTTCCTATTTAGCATAATTCTTATTTTTTCGTTTTAACGTTCATTTTTAAAGTTGGAAAATTTAAAAATTTTCTTGAAACTTCTTTCTTATTATCTTTTTCAGTTGAAAATTAATCTTTTTTAATATAGGAAATTATTATTCTTGTTTGAAAATTGAATTTTTGTATCATAATTTAACTTTTTTGTTAAAACCCCAATTTTTTTGTTGTTAAAAAAAGATTTTCTTATGCTGAAAATTTTGTCAAAAATTAATCTTTTTGTTCATAAAATTATTCTTCTTGTTTAAAAATTTATCTGTTGTATTTCCATACGATAAAAATTTCTTTGAATGAAAAGAAATTTTCTTCGGTCCCAAGAAACATTTTCCTTGCCTGAGAGTCAATGAATATTTTTCTTTGACCGAAGAAACTGTCTTTGAATTACGTAAAGAATATTTTTTTCTGAGTGATAGATTATTTTGTAATTATAGCTAAAATCACTCTTGAGAGTAGAACAAGGGATTGGTCTTGAAGTAATTATTTCTTTGCCAATAGTATTGTTCATTG
This sequence comes from Druon quercuslanigerum, assembly GCA_010014905.2. NCBI lineage: Eukaryota > Metazoa > Arthropoda > Insecta > Hymenoptera > Cynipidae > Druon > Druon quercuslanigerum. The sequence continues at coordinate 17,739 of JAAAKG020178894.1, forward strand.
CTATTTTCGTGATCATAGTAATTATTGCTTTTTGCTGTCTAGATTCTCTATATATAATTATACATAAATCTAATAATTATAATAATATATAATTAGCCCATACTTATTTTATTGTACCTACCAGTAGTTTACGTGAATATTTAAATAAACAAAGATAAATATTTTATATACAAGAATTTGATTTTCACTTTGACTCTCTACCAAGAAAATTTATTTTCCACGAAAAGCCGTTTTTTCAACAGAAAACATTAAATTTTGTAGCAATAAAATATTTAAAAATTAATTTAAAAAATAATTAAAAAATCAAATTTTGATAAAAAACAAGCAGAAGTACAAGAGTTAATATGGCATTATTTTAAATATATGAGTAATTAATCAAAAATGGAATTGTTAACTTTTTAGTTGAGAAATTAATTATAAATAAAAAACACGTTTTTGAGCAATGAGTCTAATTTGTAAAAAAAAAAAGAATTTTTCACAAAGTACTTTTAACTGAAACTATGAATCTTCAACAAATAAAAAATTAATTTTTAACCAAATAATTCAATTTTCAACAAAAAACATAAATTTTAAACTAAAAGTAATTTCGATTCTGAATAAAAAACAGTTAAATTCAACCAAAAATTAACGAAGTTTCAACAGATTAAGTATCTACAAAAAAATAAAAATCTTTAACCAAATAGTTGAATTTTTCACAAAAATAGTTTATTTTTCATTTAAAAAAAATGAATGAAAAAAATCAATTTTTAACGAAATATTTCAATTTTCAAAAAAAGAGACGAGTTTTAAACTAAAACTAATTGTAATTTTTAATAATAAACAATTGAATTTAAAAAAAATAACAGAGTTTAAACAGATTACTTATCTATCAAAAAATACAAATTATCAAAAAATTATTTGACTTTTTCACTAATATAGTTTTATTTTCATTTAAATTTTAAAAAAAATAGTTCAATTTTCAGCCAAAAATTAACGAAGTTTCAACCGATTAAGTTTCTGCCAAAGATACAAATCTTTTGACAAATAGTTGAATTTTTCACAAAAATAGTTTATTTTTCAGTTAAAAAAAAATAATTTAAAAATGCAGTATTTCAACCAATTATTTCATCTTTCAGTTGAAGAGATGAATCTTTAACTAAAATGATGAACATTCAAAAAAATTAAGAAAATAGTTCCATTTTTTAAAAAAAGATAAATTTTAAACTAAATGGTATTGTATTTGAAAAAACAGTTTAATTCAATCAAAAATTACTAAGGTTTCAACAGGTTAATTTTCTATCAAAAAATTTCAAATTTGTTACCAAATGATTTCATTTTTTACTAAAATAATTTAATTTTCTTTAAAAAAATTATTAAAAAAAAATTTCTAACGCAATAGTTTAAGTAGTTTAACAGTTAAAATTTTTTAGTTTTCATTTAAAAAAAAATAAATAAAAAAAAAAGAATTTTTAAGTAAATAGTTCGATTTTCAGTTAGAGAAGAATCTTCAACAGAAAAAACCTCATTTTTAACAAAACAGATCAATTTCAAACTAAAAGAGATTGTCATTATAAATAACAAACATTTAAATTCAACCAAAAATTAACGAACTTTCAGCAGATTCATTTTCTAACCAAAATAAATTTTTTTTAATAATTGAGTGTTTGGCAAAACAGTTGAATTCAACCAAAAATTAAAAAAGTTTTAATAGATTGAGTATCTACAGAAAAATACAAATATTTAAACAAATAGTTCAATTTTTCACTAAAATAGTTTCATTTTCATTTTAAAACAAAATGCGTTTTCAACTAAATATTTTAATTTTCAGCTCAAGAGCTGAATCTTTAACTGAAATGATTAGAATATTTCTAATGGAAAGTTTTGGGAATTTGATTGAATTTATACTCGACATAATGTCATTTTCCCACCATTTAAGTCCGAGTTTCTTCTATGTATTTTCATCGTAGCATCATAATTGTTATTATAATTTAACAGAGCCAACAAATTTTCTTTATTCAAAACCCAAATTTTGTAAACAATAAATTATAAAATAAATATGGATTCATTATCGTAACGCATTAAATAAATAATGCATGCAGCAAAAAAACCGCACTTTCACTTTAAACAATCTAGTAACACATAAGGCTGAAAAATTGTCCAAAATAAAGAAATTTCGAATTTAAAGCATCAAATAAAAAAATTTAATCTATAAATAAAAATGCTTAAATTTGGATGATTTTGGAAATCAAGAGTCAAGTTTTCTATTTCAAATCTTCCAAATTAAGAAATTTCAAAATCAAAAACATTATTTTTTATTTTATTTATAGAATTAAAAATTCTTTATGAGCATATATCATTAACTTATAAAATTTATAAAATTATAGAAGTCTGGAAGTGGATTATTTTTTGTTATAAAATAACGTTTATGAAGGGTTAAAACTCTTGAAGACAAGATTTCTTAAAAAGATATCTACTAGCTGAAAAGATCAAACGAGCTCTACTTGTTTCAATTTTTCGGAAAAAAACTGATTGTCTTTTGTTATAAAATAACATTTATAAAAGGTAAAACCTTTGGAGTACAGGGTTGGCAGATTGGGCTATTAATCGCTGATTGGCTACTTTGGGACTATACCTGCTTTCTTCATTTATTATTTTTGTAATAATTAGATAGGAAGCATAGATTTTTGCAAGCAGACATAGGAAAGTGGGGTAAATTTCTAAAAAATTATTCGGAGAGCTGAAAAAAAGATTCTGAACTCAAAAGTATATACTTCTGATCATCTTTGAATCATCTTTAATTCATCTTTAATTCATCATCTTTAAATTATACTGATCCGATATTTCGGATTTTGAATCTTCCGCGCTTTTTGGGCTACTCTGCGTCCTCTATTCCCGACCAGAGAGTATTAAAGAGAGTAGAAGGTGACAGTACACTTGACAGTAGCGCACTCTGACGCCTCAGGGCAGAAGCTCGGTCAATTCAACGGGAATTTTACTTTCTGCAATGCGTATTCTATGATAGCTAAAAGTTTGGTTGACAAGTTTCATCGTAACAGTTTCTAATAAAAATGCCACATTATTGTCGTGTCAGTGGCTTTCCACCGAGCGGTGGAACTTTAAAGCAAAAAGATTAATTTTCAGTCCAAAAAACACGATTATTAAAACAAATTGCATGCATTTTAAACTAAAATTCAATAATCTTCTACTGGAATAGTTAAATTTTCAGTGTAAGAAATTAATTTTTAATAAAAAGATTTACTTTGAATTATTTGTAGTGTACGGTTGTTATACAAAAGAGTAATTATATTAATGCATTACACCAAGCGTATACTTTATTATTTAATTCTACGATTTTTATACATTTGTATTAATTCTTTTTTATAATTTATAATTTTTTTTACATTTATAATTAATCATGTAATTTAAAAATTTTAAATACTTTTTGGTTTTGAATTTCGCGGTCTTCAGGTTTAATTCTTCCCTGAGACTATAGGAGCGCTGAAACTCGTGTACGGAAAAATACATTGGCCTCTTATGGCACCTTCCACTCTCTTTAATACTCTCTGTTCTCGACTTTGTTTGGTGGAAATCTGACAACTCTGTTGGAGTATAGATTTTTGTAAAAAAAAAACGAAGTAATAGTAAGGAGTGGTATCTCCCCATGCGTTTTGCCGGCAGAGGTGGGACAAAAAAATCTCCAAGAATTATGACCAGTTCACACAGCGTAAGAACGTTTGTAAATTTTTGTCGTGCGCGTTGTCGATGTAGTCTAGCAGACGTTTGAATTTTGATCCGCGCGTTTTTGTCTTGTCACATGGCGTAAAAGTCACAAAGATAAAAGTGTACATAAAAAGGTAAAAGTAAAAGTGTAAAAGGTAAAAGTGTAAAGATATAAAGTATGTTAAATAAGTAAAAAATGACAGATATTATAGGCTAGTAAGTATATTTTCGGAGTAATTAAATGTAGTGCATATTTCCAACCAAACATTTTCAAAACAAATACCAAACATAACCTCAAAATGCATCAAAATATATAGCATAGAGGGGGAATATCACGTGACCCTATAACATCAACGCGCATGACAAAAATTTAGAAACGTTCTTACGCTTCGTAATAATTCTTGGAGGTGTTTTTGTCCTACCCCCACTTATGGAGTTTCTACTCCTTACTATTACTCCCAGTAAAAAGATATCTACTCGTTAAATAGGTTAAGCGAGCTCCATATGATCTATCCCGTGAAAAACACAAGAGATTATCATATAATTTTAGCTTAAATCACATTTTAAACGTTGTAGTTTTTCAATTTTTAACAAGTTTTCCGCAACTTTGTCACTCTAATAATGTTTTTTACGTTTACCCATCTTAGTAGATAAAAATTTACTTAACACAAAGATCGTGTGGTTGAACCGGCACAAAAATGGAGAATGTGAGCAGTTCGAGGCAGGGATGGGAAAAGAATCGATAAATATCGATACATATCGATACGCGGATGTGTCTCTTTTTGCAAGTGTCAATTCAAGAAAGAACCTGAAAGTCCATTGAGCGGGACTTGATGTATGCGCAACTATTGCGCAGTTGGTTCATTTTCAACTTTTAGTTATTCAGTATTCACTGCGTATTTACTGAGTTTGTACTGTGTAAATTACTAACGTTGTCGTATCCTTTCAGTTTCGTTCTGGGCACTTATAAAGAACTCGAATGTGTGTTTGTATAAAATAGTGCAATACTCCAAGTTTTACAATAAGCAATATTTTTAGTGCCATAGAAAATACAGCAATCTAAATTTGCGATCGCCTTTTAATTATACTTGTATTTTGAATAAATTTGTTTTATTTGCATACTATTGTATGTATTGGTTTTCATTGCCAAAAAAAACTTTCAATAAACTACTTGTAAATTAAACTGTTTGTCGCTGACTTTAATTTAAATCAAATTTGCCAAGCCGCGAATTCGGTTCAGTAGAAAGAGGGGAAAGTTATCAATAAATGTCGGTAACATCGATATCTTTTCAAAAAATATTGATACATTATTTTACCGATATTTTCCACCCCTAGTTCAAGACGCGGTGGCGCACGCAGGAAGAAAGCCGCGACACCAGCGCTATTTCTTTAAAATTTGCGGTAATACAATAAACTTTCAACAGATTTAAGTTTTTCCCAAAAAATACAAATTTTAAACCACATTATTGAATTTTTCACTAAACTAGTTCAATTTTCAATTTAAAACAATTACTTTAAAAAAACAAATTGTCAACAAAATAGGTAACATTTCAACGAAGAAACTTACAACTAAACACTGAAAATTTCAACTACTGAAGATAAATAAAAAAACTTATCTATGAAATACAAATACGAAATGGAAACATTTTCTGTTAAGAAAATTATTTAAAACAAAACAAAAATTAATTTCTTTCAAAATAATTAAATCCTCAACCGAAGTGATATATTTTCATTTTGAAACAAGAGGACTAATTTTCTATAAAAAAGCATAGATGAACTTTTTTCCTAAGTTCTATTAATTCAGTTCGAATTAAAGTAAAAAAAGGATAAATTTTTTAATTAATGTTTAGACGTTGTAATAACAGTTTAAATAATAATTAAATAATTTAATTGCACACCTTCTAATTTCGAAATATCAAGATTTTATTTTTATTCGTTTATTTGTTATTTTTATAATTTTATTGAATTGCAGTTGTACTAGCAATAACACTTACAATTAATTGATTATACAATCAGGGTACTTACATTTTTTGCATATTTTTTTCATTAGTATTTAAGGAATAGATAATATATGAATAACATAATTTTGTCGAAGCATATTATGCTGACCCTCATTAATTCATAATGGCTATTTTTTTGTTCTTAAGACAATTTACGGCGAAGATAACTGTACTCTTCACCTTCATAATATATTGCGGCTAACGTCTGGAATCTGAAAGTTGTTAATAAGAAGAATTATTATGGAAAATTCTAAATAAAAAAACTGTTTAACTCAACCAAAAAAATGAATTTACAACCAGATAGTTAAATTTTCAACTAAAAAAGATAAATTTTGTAATTACGAATAGATTAATTCATGTTTTCATAACAGAAATTAATTTACATAAAAAAAAAGAATTTTCATAAAAATAGTTTAACTTTAAACGAAGTATATAATTTTTTTAATTTTTTAACCAACAAAAATAAATTTTCAACCGAACAGTTCAATTTCTAATTAAAAAATAAATTTTACAAAAATAGTTCAGTTTTCAACCAAAGTAATAACAAAAATGGAATAGGTGAATTTTCAGCTAAAAGAATTATTTTTTGACAAAAAAACGAATTTTTAACAAAATAGTTCACTTTGAACCAAGTAGTTCAATTTTCAACCAAATCACATAAATTTTCAAGCGAACAGTATGATTATTAACTAAAAAAGATAAATTTGTAATTAACAATAAAATAGTGGAATTTTCGATGAAAGAAAATTAATTTTACAAACAAAAAAAAAAACGAATTTTTAAGGAACTAGTTCAACTTTCAAAACCAAGTAGTTGAATTTTTAATCTGAAAAATCAATTATTAACGAAACGGTGCATTTCTAAACTAAGAATGATAAATTTTAAGCAAAAAACAAAGTAGTAAATTATTCTGTTGAAAAAATTAATTTTTAAAATAGAAGAAAAGAAATTTAAATAAAATAGCTACATCCTCAAACAAAGAGATAGATTTTTAATCAACTGGTTGAATTAATTCTACAAAAAATTAAGTATTTTAATTTTCAGTTGAAAAATTAATTTTCAAACAACGAATTATTGAAAAAATAATGAATTTTTCAAACATGGAACCAAAAATGGAACAGTTAAATTTTCAGTTAAACAAAGTCATTTTTAATTCAAAATTCTTTTTGATTTGAATTAAATAAGTCTTCAACCAGAAATGAATGTTTAATAAACAAGATTCATTTATTACTAAAAATGGAACAGTTACATTTTCGGATTAAAAAATTAATTTTCATCGAAAAAAAAAATTGTCAACAAATTAGTCAAGTTTTTTATCAAAGAAATGAATTTTCAACCAAAAACATGAATTTTTAACCAAGCAGATTAATTTCTTACCAAAAAATGAATTTTTAAGCGAAAAGATTAATTCCCTACTGAAAAAGATTTCATTTGAAATAAAATATAGTTGAATTTCATTTGAATTTGAATTTAACTCAAAAAGACAACTTTGTTGGAATTTTTAACAAAAAAACTGAATTCTCAGAAAAAAAAATAATATTTGATATTTCAGACAAGAATGATTTTAATTGAAAATTAAAAATATTTGAATTCGCCTTAAAAAGCGAAATTTTCAATTAAATATTTCTATTTTCAATTAGAAATGTAAATTGTCAACTAAATAATCGAATTTTAAACAGAAACATATAAATTTGTAATCAAAAATTTTTATTAATGAAAATAAGTATTGCTAAAAAATTATTGTACTGCTAAATTAAATTACCATATATTCTCTTTTAAGTTTTGAAAATTTTTTATTTTCTTTTTCCGCCTTTTCGATCCAAGCTTCTCTTATTTTCTTTTCTTCTTTTAGTTTTTCTATCTTACTATTTTTGATTTCTATATCACGTTTGATATTCTGCAATGTTGCTCGCTTTTCGCTTAAATTTTGTTTGTTATTTGTCACCATGGAATTAAAACGACCTAAAAAGTATTTATTAATATTAAGAACATATTTTAAATTATTTTTTTAAAGTTGAAAATATGATTTTTCAACAAAAAAGTAGCTATTGAGTCGTAAAAAAATGAATTAAGAAAAATTCGTGTTAGTAGTGGGGATAGGGAGAGGAAAAAAAGTTTCACATCAAAAATTTCATTTTCAACCCAAAAAGACGAGTTTTTAAAATAATAATTCAATTTACAACTTGTAAATATGAATTAAAAAAAAATTTATTAATCAAATAGATGATATTTCCAATAAGAAGATTAATTTTTATATAAAAAATGACGAATTTGCAGTTTAAAAAGTTTAATTTTTAATAACAAAAATAAATAAATCTGAAAAAATTACAAACACAAAATTATCCAATTTTTAACCACGTAGTTTAATTTTCTAACAAAGCCTTTGAATTTTTAACAAAATAAATTAGTTTTCTTGTGATTAATCAAATTTTCAATTTAAAAAGACAAATTTTCCACCAACCTAAAAATATGATTTTTCAACCATAAAGATTAATCTTCTACGATAAAAGATAAATTTACTACCAAAGAGTTTGAATTTCAACAACAACAAAAATCTTAAATGAAATTATTAAAATTAATTTTTAAATTTTTAACTAAAATGAAAAATCTGCAAGGAAGAAAATGAATTTAAAAAATTATAACAAACTGATGCAATTTTTAATTTAAAAAAGTACATTCTCAACTAAAAGAGTAAATTTTTTTGAAACAATACAAATGAATGAATTTTCTCTCCAGAAAATCATTTTTCAACAGATCATTAAACCCAGGGGCGGATCCAGCCAGCTACCTGGGGGGGGGGGGGGCCGGGCAAAAAATTCGCTCGAATCTGAAAAAAAC
>JAAAKG020178905.1:7010-26273 GCA_010014905.2 Druon quercuslanigerum
TAAACACATCATCACCAAGATTCCCAATTTTCAACCATTTTAGGTTATGAGAGATTTACACTGGAAATGGGTTTTATGAATAAACATATTGTTAGATCTTAAAAAATAACAAATTTATGAAAGCTTTTTAAAAAAATTTACATTGTCATATTAGGTACAAATTTCCAGTGACTATTCCCAATTTATTTCATCATTCTATTTAAAAAAAAAGTGTTATAACTGGCAATCATTGTTGTTGAAAACCTTGAATCTTACATTTAAAAATTAAATCTAGAAATACTCACTATTAATAAAAAAACTCATAGAAAATGCTTGCACAGTTAAATTAAAATTTTCAAGGTATCTACTAAATTATTAAAAATATTATACACCTTTTATGTTACTGCTTTTGACTGGAAATTAGTATTTTTTAAATGATTTTAATATAAAATTATAAGGTTTAAAAGAAGAATTAAAATAGCTAAAAATATTAGTTGTGTTAGTTTTTTTATTTATGAGAGTTTGACACTGGATGATATTTTTGACAATACACAAATTATTAGATCTTAAAGAATAATAAATTTATGACAATTTTTTTAAAACTTTAAATCATCAGATTAGGAACTAATTTCCAGTCACTATTCCCAATTTATTTAATCATTCTATATAAAAAAAAGTGTTGTAACGATATATATCGCAATCATTGATATTAAGAATCTGGAATCTTAAATTTGAAATTTAAAAAATTAAATATAAAAATAATCTTTTTTAATAAGAAAAACCATAGAAATTCCTAGGCATTTTGACAGTTAAATTAAAATTTTCAATATATATATAATAAATTATTGAAAATATTATGCATGTTTTATTAATAAACAAATTGTTAGATCTTAAAAAATAATAAATTTATTAAACCTTTTTTAAAAAAAAGTTACATTATCAGATTAGGTACTAATTTCCAGTCACTATTCCCAATTTATTTCATCCTCCTATTTAAAAAAAGTGTTATAACTCGCAATCATTGTTGTTAAAAACCTTAAATCTTAAATTTGAAAATGAAATCTATAAATAATCACTTTTGATAAGAAACCTCATAGAAAATGCTTGAACAGTTAAATTAAAATTTTCAAGGTATCTAATAAATTATTAAAAATATTATACACCTTTTATGTTACTGCTTTTGGCTGGAAATTAGTATTTTTTTAAATGATTTTAATATAAAATCATAAACTTTAGATGAGCAATTAAAATATCTAACAATCTAACAATATCGAATATTGTATTCATGTTTTTCGTCGGAAATTAAACGTTGGCGAATGTCATAGATTTTTTTTAATCATATAAAATAAAATTTAATGTAAAAAATATAAAAATCATAAAATAAACAATTTTGGATTATGCTGGTGTTCTTCGGCGGAAATTATTGGTATTTTTAATAAAAAATCATATCCAAGGATTTTAGTTTAAAATAATAAAATTTACGATCTTGAACCATTTTGGATGGTGTTAGTGTTTTTAATCGGAAATTAAAGATTCCTGGAGAAATTTTGAAATCATTTTTTATTTTAATATTGAATTTTAAGAGAAAATTGAAAAAGATTTAAAATGATTTCCTACATTTTTTAAAATAAATGAAAAAGATTTTAACGCACAATTGTACAATTTTGCAAAATTATACAATTTTAGGAAAAACTCGAATCTTTTTATAAAGCTAGAAATTATGCAACAATTTCAAAAATTATTTAAAATTTCGAAATATTTCAAAACATTTTGAAAAAATGCAGATTTTGAAGGATTTATAAATAAAATTTGGAAGATTTTTAAAGGTTTCAAGGTAATAAAAAAGTGTTCTTAAAGTTCCAGTGAAAACTGAAATGCTCTTTTTCTTTGAAGAATTAACTTTAAGATAATATTTAAAAAGATTGCAAAATATTTCAGAAGATTTGAAAATTTCTCAAAATTAAATATGGAAAATTTTAAAGCATTTTTTTTATTTTTCAGAACTAAAAAGAGAATTTAGAAAAGGAACGTATTGTTTAAAAGATATTTAGGAGATATAAGGCTTCGGAAAAGATCTAAAAATACTTTTAATTTGGAGATTTTGTTAAAATTTGAAGCTTTTTAACAATTTTGAAACGTTTCAAAAGAGTAAAAAGCTTTTCTTAATATTCCTGAGAAAATTAAAAAAAAAATTTCGAAAAACTCTGCAAGATTTTAATGCAATTTATATTAATTTTGAAAGAGGAATAATTCGAGTCGGTTCAAAATATATTTAGATATCTTCAAACTTTCTAAAAATCTAAATATCTTTGAAATTAAAAAAAACAGTCTAGATACTTTATCGGCATCTGAAATTTTCAACAATCTTTTTAAAATATATTAAAAATCTGAAGAAAATTATACTTAAAAAATAAATAGTGATTCGAAATAAGTTTTTTTATAAATTTATTTTTCCCTTTAATTTATAATTTGATTAACATTTTTGGATAAATTTAACTCTTTTCAATTAAAAGTAAAAATCTTTGTTAACTAAATTTTCGAATTAATTGAACTGTTTTGATTTAAAATTAAAATCTTTTTTTATTACAACTACAAACTATTATCTTTTTGGTAGAGAGTTAATATTTTTTGGTTGAAAACTGAACTAATTTATTAAAAGTTAAACTAATTTGCTAAAAATTCATTTATCGGTCGAAGATTTATATTTTTAGTTGAAAATTCATATTTTCGAGTTAAAATAACAACTATTACATTTTTTTTGGAGAATCCATCTTTTTTGCTTGATAACTCATCTGATTCGTTAGAATTAGAACTATTTACTATGCTAAAAACGTATTGTTTTTGGTTGAAGAATCGTCATTTTAGTTTAAAATTCATTTGTTTGGTTTAAAATTATTTTTTTGGTTCAAAATTCAACTATTTACTTGAAAATTAACTTTTTCCTAAAAAATTCATATTTTTGGGTTCAAATATCAACTAATACATTTGTTGTTAAAAATGCATCATTTCTTGTTGAAAACTCATCTACTTGGTTAAAAGCAGAACTAATTTGATCACATTTATTTGTGAGAATTAATATTTTTTAATAGAAAACTCAACTACTTGGTTAAAAATGGAATTACTTGGCTAAACATTTTTTCTTTCAAAAATTCATTTTTAGTTGAAAATTCATCTCTGTTTTAAAATTCCTTTTTCTTGTAGAAAATTCAACTATTCGGTTGAAAATTAATTTTTTTCATGAAAATTTATATTTTTCGTAGAAAACTCAACTATTTGATGAGAAGTGTGCCAAAAATTTATTTTCTTGGTTGAAGATTCGCTAGTTTAGTGTAAAATTCATATCTTTGGTTTAAAATTCTTGTTTTTTGTATTTTTTAACTTCACCTTATCACCTATTTTGTTGAAAATTAACTCTTTTGAACAAAATGTATACTTTCGAGCTAAAAAATGTAACAGTTTCGTACAAATTTGATATTTTCTTTTGTTCATAATTTTACTGGTTGAAAATGAATCGTTTTTTGTTTAAAATTTAATTACAAATTTCGTTGAAAATCCGTCCTTTTTGGATAAATTCAACTGTTCTAAATCTAACAAAAATGTTCTTCGTTGAAATATCAATTATGTAAATATGTATTACATTTTTCGTTAAAAATTCACCTTTTTTGTAAAAAATTTCACTATTCATTTAAAAATTTACTTTTTTCTTAAATTTGTTATAGGACCTATCTGAAGTCTTCTAAAATCTCTTTCAATTTTCTCAAAAATCTTAGGAAAATTATATTTATTTGATAAAACATAAAAAATAAGTAGTTATTGAGATTTTGATTATGTATGATGCTAATCCAGTGCTCTAAAATACTCACTTTAAAACATCAGCATTCTTGGCAATGAATTCAACGAGGTTGTAGGATAAAACATATCCACCACCCAGAGCATAAGGTAAATAATAATCACAGAAAATCCATCCAGTTTCCTTCCAAGGACCACTTCTTTTAACCTGAGCTTTTCCATTAAAAAATCCCCAGTACAAATATCTTCTCGTCCCTTTGCTCTCCCAACGATCCAATTCTCTCAAGATGCCATTTATTAATGCAAAACTGTCATCATCGCACTTGAGTAAAAAATCAAAATCATATTCGTTATAAATGTTAACGAAAGATTGTAAAATTTTTTTGGTTATAGTGTGATACGAATCCTGTAACTTTGCAAGAAGTAGAAGGTCGTTAAATTTCTGTTTTTCAGACTGAAGCGTGACTCTCTGATCAGGATGAATGTCCAGGGTACCGATTGCGAAAAAATATTTAACATCGCTGTATTTTTCAGAGAGCCAGGTTTTCCGAATTGCATCTCTTTGCTCCAAATGATCCGGAGCGCTGAGGACGAGAACGATGAGACGGTATTTTGATTTATTATTTTTTGAAGCAATTTTTTCCCTGGAGGCACATCGAGTGGACGAAAAATAGTGCACGGAAAACAGTAGTAGTGATACGATTATGATTAAGGTTGGGATGTTTATCTTCACATACAATTTTTTCCTGAACATGATTATTGAAACCGGCGATGATTGTAGAGAATGTAGAGATGCATAATCATTGTTTTTTTTTTTTAGATAAAACACATTTTCGTCGGCATCGCGATCCCGGTGAGGATCAAGTTCAAGTCACCATTCGAGAATCAGCTGTTTTACTTTTTACTGCGTTTTTCACATCCGTACAGTATGCACTTCATTGATACCAATTACTGAAAATGACAGTTGTCAGCTGATTTTATTTGTGAATTCTCAGGAGTGGAATACTCGGGGCCCATTTTTTTAGGTTAGAATTTTATTATAGGATTTTTAATAATAATTAGTGGAGATCAAATTAATTATTTCTCGCACAAGTTTTTTCTATAGTAAAATTTGAAATAGAAATATTTGCTTATTGGCCTAATCAGACGATGTAAACGTTTTAAGAAAAAATATAAAAATCAATTAGGTATTTCAGAAAGGGTGCGAGAAATCCAAAATGTCTGCACTCTGAGGGTCAAGTAAGAGTACCAATTACAAAGGACGCAACTTAATTTTTTCAACAACTCTAAAAAAATAATTTTTTATTGAAGATGTATTTGGATAATATTTTTGAAAAACTTTTAAATTCAATAATAAAATCAATAATTTTTGGTTTATGATTTTTTTCCAAGTTATTAGGAAAATTAAGTTGCTTCCCATCCTTACTATATTAATATTTTTAAATTATGTTTTTTTCAATTCAATTGTTTAATTTCTAAAACGTACAAAATTCTAAGTATTGAAACTTTGTATTATTTTATTATTGATCGTTGTTTTGTAATAGAAGATAAAGTTTTATTTATTACATGTTTCTTATTTTGATTGCCTAATTATAAAATTAAAATAAATATAAAATAGCTATTAAAATAACTTTCATGAAAATTAATTTTAATTGGCTTTCAGTAATAAGATAGTTTTAAAGACATTCTGTAATTCTGAATGTATAATCTAAAATGATATAGTTTTGAATGTTTGTTTTAAATAGTTCAATTTTGTTATTTACGATTTAAAATTCTTCGATTTAAAAAATTTACAAATACGAATTCTTAAATTTTTAAGATCAAAAGTAAACATATTTCGAATGTAAATCATAAATGTAAAGCATAAAAATGGCAGATTTCTCAATTGTAAAGCTTACAACTTGCATACTGTTTATTTTTTAAAATTTCAAAATTAAGAACTCTTCAATTTTAAAGATGTATAAATAAAACGAGTTAAATTTTGATGAGATCTAAGGCCAAGTTTTTAATTCTAAATCTTTAAACTTTAAGATATTCTGAATGTAAATCATCAAAACTACATATTTTTAAATTTAATTTTAATTTTTTAATTTAAAAACTCTTTAATTTTAAAGATTTATAATTGAAATTGCTGCAATTCTAAAGAGTAACATTTAGAAAATCTTCAATTTTAAAGATGTGCAAATAAAAATGCTTAAATTTGGATAATTTTTAGATCAAAAATTAAGTTTTACATTCTATGTTGAAGAAACTTCGTATGCACACAAAATTACAGAATTTTTAATTGTACATCGTAAAACTTGCATATTTAGTGATAGTAAAATATCGAAAAGAAAAGTTTGTTAATTTTACAGATTTAACTATTAATAATATTTATTTATAATTAAATTTAGAGTTGAAAGTTTTAAAATTTTGCAGTTACAATTCAAAGCATCTTCAATTTTAAGGATGTATAAATAAAATATCATAAATATAAATCATGAGTAAAAAGTTTAAAATTAATTCGGATGATTCTGAAGATCAGAATTTAAGTTTTCAATTTCAAATCTTCCAAATTGAAGATATTTTACAGGTAAATTCCGTTCAAAAGATCAGCTTTCAATTCTAGATTTTCCAAATTGAAGACATTTTGAAATTAAATCATAAACATTACAGAACTGTTTATTGTAAATTGTCAAAAATTAAGAACTCTTCAATCTAAAAATATTTTCAATGCAAAGTATTGCAATTTTAAGGAAATACAATTGAATATTCTTGAATTTTTAAAATACAGAATTACAAATTATTCAATATTCAAGATTTGCATTTTAAAACTATGTACGTTACAACTTTTTTTTTGAAAGTTTAATTGTAAAAAATACCAATTGTAAATATTTATAAAAATTATCAAATTGTGATTATTTTGAATTTCAGAAGTCAAGAACTTTCAGGTATAAATTTTTCAATTTGAAGAAGTTTCGAATCTAAATCACCAAAATTATACAATTTTTAATTGTTAAACTTAAAAATAACATAGTTTTCTATTTGCAAATTTTTAAAATTAAAAAATCTTCAATTATTAAGATCTAGAATTTAAAGTTCTAAAACTCTGAAAATTATCGATTGAAAATTCTCCAGTTTCATCGAGTATAAAATAAAAATTCTTAAATTTGAACGATTTAAAAAATTAAAAGTTCAGCTGTCATTTCGAAATCTTCCAAATTGAAGACATCTTGAATTTAAATCATCGAAATTAAAAAATTTCAAATTGTAAAACTTGCAACTTGCATAATTTTTTATTGTAAATTAAACAAATTAAAAACTCTTCAATTTGAAATATTTAAAATCCAAAGTTCTAGTTTTCAAGAGTTAAAATTGAAAATTCTTGAATTTTTTAAAATGTTGAATGGCAAATTATTCAATATTTAATATTTATATTTTAAACATATGTAATTTTTAAGTTGTTTTTGTGGAAATGTTCAATTTTTCCGATTTGCAATTGAAAACTGAAAGTACATTCTTTATAGAAATATAAACTTTTAAAAAGCAAATTATGTAACAAACTCGCACAAGGAGGTTTGAAAAGAATTATTTTCATAAAAAAAACTTGTGCGATTTTGTTGCATAATTTGGAGTTATAAAGTTTATGTTGGATAAATAATGTACTTTCAAGTATTAAGCAGACACCGAAAAATTGAAAACTCTGCATAATACAACATGGTGCAATTTAAAAATTTTATTCAGTAGTTCAATTTAGAAGATTTAAAACTGAAACTTGTTTAATTTTAGATTTGGAATTGCAAATTCTTCAATTGTTAAAAAATCAACTGTTCGTAGAAAATTAACCTTTTGTTTATGAATTTATCTTTTTTAGTTGAAAATGTATATATTTGATTGAAACTGTATCTTTTTTGGTAGAAAATTTAATTCCATTTTTGGTTGAAAAATAATTTTTTTGGGTGAAAAAAAATATTTTGTTGACTAATCTAATTTTGGTTAAAAATTGATCTTGTTTAGATGAAAACTCACGTACTTTGTTGAAAATATTTTTAGGTGAAAACTATTTTTTCTGAAAATGTCTGTTTTTGATTTAAAAAGCTCATCTTTTTTCGTAAAATAATTGCACTTTTCTTGGATAAAAATGCAACTGTTTTGTAGAAAATCGAACTGTTTCCTAGAAAATGTACTTTTTATTTAAAATTCGTATTTTTGTGTTGAAAAGTCAATTAGAATCTTTTCAATAATTCAACTCTTTTTTTGTTGTTAAAAATTTGTCTTTTTGATTTAAAAATTCATCTGTTTTAGTAGAACTTTTATTTAGCTTGGACAAAAATGCAAATTTTTCGTTGAAAATTTAACAATCATGTTAAAACATTATACTTTTTGATTGAAATTGGAATATTTAGAAGAAAATTAACTTGTTGTTTACAATTCTTATTTTGGTGTTGAAATTGAACTGGAAATTCATACATCTGTTTTAGCAGAAATTACATCTTTATTGGATAAAAATTAGGACAAAATTCGTCTTTTTCTAATGTGATAATTAAATTTTTTCGTAGAAACTTATTTTTTGTTAAAAAATTAATGTTTTGATTATGAACAGTCTACTGGAATCTTTTTTGGAAGAAAATTTAATTTTTTTAAATAAAAAAATATAAAAATACATCTGTTTTAAGAGAAATTTTATCGTTTTCTGATAGAAATGTAATAGTTGCTATTTGAACAAAGAAAGATGAAATTTCAATTTTAAAACGAAAAATTTAATTTTTAAAAAATAAACGTTTTTCAGTTATGAAAAAAAAGGTTCACTAAAAGTGTCGAACCTTCAAACCAAAGTCCTATTTTTTGAAGAAAAACTGAATTTTCGACTAGAAAATATAAATTTTCATACAAAAAATTAATTTTTAACTAAGTGGTTAAATTTGTAACCGTCGTTAAAAAATTCAACAAACTAGTTCAACTTTTACCCATTCAGTTGAATTTTCAATTAAAAAGGATCAGTTTCCAAAAAAATAGTTAAATTTTCAACCAAAGAAATTAATTTTTAACCAAAAATATGAATCCTCAAAAAAAAAGATTTGTTAACGAAGTGGTTCAATCAAAATTTTCAAACAAAATAATTGAATCCCTGAAGTACAAGTCAATTTTCTACGAAATATTTAAATTTTCAACAAAACAGTTGAAATTTCGACAAAATAGGATGATCTTTTGATAAAATTGTGGAATTTTCAACAAAACATTTGCATTCTTTTCTGGGTGAAAAATCTTTATCTGTTGAAAATTCGTCTGTTTGGTTTTAAAATTCTTTTTTTTTTGTTTGTTTTAAATTTTATATTTTTTTATTCAAATATAATCTATGAAACTTTTTGTTGGGAATTTATCTTTTTAAGTTGCAAATTCAACTACTATGTTAAAAAATTAATTATTACGTTGAAAATTTAAGTATTTTGTTATAAAACCATCTTTTAGCGTAGAAAATACATTGTTACATAAAATAAATTAATAAATTAAAACATTTTAAGCTTGTATCTGAAATACTATTTTATTCTGTTTATAAAAAATTCTATTTCAAAAGTATTACAAGATAAAACTGTTAGTATTTGAATATTATTGCCCAAGGAAAATGAGAAATTAGTAAAGGAAAAATCAGGCAATTTTGAAAATAAAGTTCTTGGACATCCTGCCTAATTCTACTAGCAATAAATAATATGCAAAATATTGCTGGAAACTAAAATTTACGTACAGTAAGAGGAGATAATTTAAGTACGGTCCCTTACTGATACAGAGTTGCTACAAGAGTCTGATTACAAAATTCGATGACTTTTCCAGATTTTCCAGGTATAATTTTGAGAAAGTTCCAGGTCTACTTTTTTAAATTCAGCCAATTAAATTGAATTGTAACAAATCATAATGCAATGATATTGGTTTATTAATAAGTTTTATTGATTTCAAAACAATGTTCAATAATATTTTTATCAAAGTGAAAAAAAGTATTTTGTTATCATAACCATATTATTTTTTCATGTTATTACTTTAAGAACAATTATAGTCGATCTATTGATGCAAAAACTAGAAGTATATTTGAAAATAAGAATAATCTAAAAAACTCTGAACTTTAAAAAAAAATTAAAATAAAGCTTTTAGATCGCAAGAACCGACAAAATCGTCTATAATAAAATTTATCAAAATTTAATCAGTTCACGAATTTCTTCTTCAATATCTCCCAGTTCTTTTTTCTTTTCTCATTGGATCTTCCATTTAGTTTCATTAAATTCTCACAATATGTCTGATATTCGCCTTTTCCTTGGGTATATTTTTGAAAAATTTTAAATATAGAATTAGCTATAAAATTCTAAACTATTAAGACTTTGAAATAGAGACAATTAAGCAATTTCCAGTCATTTTTTTTTAATTCCAAGACTTTTTCAGGTTTTCCAAGTCTTCCAGGTCTGGTAGAAACCCTGTGATAGGATAATAAGGTGGGATAATTTGCTCGCGGTTCAGAGAGAGAGAGAGAGAGAGAGATGCGGATTCGGAGAAGAAAAAAAGTATCTTTGACTCAGTTGAATGTTTACAAAAAATGTATATAATATACGAGACTAACACTTTATTGCGACAAAATCAAGCGATTACGCGAGTTGATAATAGACTTGCTCGATCCCGTAGTAAACGTTTGAAAATGCAAAAAATTAAGTACTAACGTGCTTCTACGTTGAACATCTTTATCGCAAGAAATTCTAACTGCCAATTTCAACTGATATCGAATGGCGATAGTCCGTATGATGGAATGAATCACAATACCATTCTTGCTTATAATAACGTTTGATATTGATACAAATAAATTATTATTTTGTTTCGTACATAATTAATCGCTATGCTCAGTTTGTCAGCGGAAGCTACTTTTCGTTTTCGAACAATTTCTAAAGAGAATTAAAAACAGACATGACATTTCATCAGGATAAGGCACGCACTTTGTAATTTATATGCTTCATTTAAACCTGTGCAAATCGAGACGCAAGAAAACAATAATCCTGACCTTTGCACGAGTTTACAAAAAGCCCTAATTTCGTTCACCTCTTACACATGTGTCAATGAGCAATGAGTATGGACTGTAAATTCTCTGGTGTAGTGCCAATCGCGAAATTTAACTATACTAGTTTTTTTATCAGTTCGTATTCATTATAGGATTACTATCGTCGTCACTTAATCATTACCTATATACTTATCGTGCACATTTGTAATTATACATCATTCCTAGCTGACCCTAGAAATCTACAAAGAGGCTCTTTTTGCTTTAAGTCTTTGATCTTGACCATTTTTCTTTGCATATTTACAATTTAATTCGTAACTATAATATCATGTGGATGCGTGTTTCTAGAGTTCTTCAATGCCCAAGAATTTGTGTTGAGCAAATGCTCTCGAGAATATGCTCAGCATTTAAACTTGAATAGAGAAAATTTAAAGCATTTATTGTTAAAACAAACATATATGTATTTCATCATTACTGCATATATTTTAATAAAAACATTATAGAGTTAAATAAACGTATACTTTTTTTCAATCACAGAGTTCCTGACAGAGTTAAGGAATTTTCGATAAACTAAAGTTTGAAGTAAATTTTATTATTATGGTTATAAACCGCAACTATTTGGTTGAAAATTAATCTTTTTTTGGTCGAATCAAACTATTTTTGATATAAAATTAAAATCCTTTTTGGTTTAACTCTCATATAACACTTTTTTCGTTGAGAATTCATCTTTGTTGATTGAAAATTCCACTACTCAGTTGGAAGTGGAACTATTTTGTTCAAAAGTGATTTATATGGTTGATGATTTATCATTTTAGTTGAAAAACTTTTTTTCCAAATTTAAGCATTTAGTTGAAAATTGTTTTAACGGAAAATTCAACTTGTAAATATTTGGCTCAAAATTTAACTTCTTAAGATGAAAATTCAAATTTGGTTTCAAATTCCTGTATTTTATTGCAAATTTGAATTTAATCGGAAAATATTTAATCTTCTTGGTCACTAATTCAGCTTTTTGGTTGAAAATTCTTTTAAAAATGCAAATTTTTGATTGAAAATTAATATACTTTGTTAAAAATTCATCTATTATGGTAGGAAGTTCATCTTGTTGACTGAAAATTATTTTTTTTCTTATTTAGAATTACTTTTCTAGCTGTAAATGCAACTGTTCGCTTATTGTCGGAAACTTATCTATTTCGATAGAAATTTAATCTTCTTGGTTGAAAATGATACTATTTCGTTCAAAATTTACCTAAATTTTATTCAAAATTATTTTATAGAGAAAATTTAACTATTCCATTTTTAGTTGAAAATTTACCTCTTTTAGGTGAAAATTCAACTATTTGTTAAAAATCCACCTTTTTTGGTATAATAATACTCTGATTAGTTGAAACTTCATCTTTTTGTTTAAAAATTAATTTCTTTGGTTAAAAATTTAACTATTTTCTTTAAAATTCGTCTCTTTTTTGGTTGAAAATTTATTTTACTAACTGAGCATTTAACTATTTTATTTTTGGTAGACAACTTACTTTAACGATTCCATTTTTTTCTTGAAAGTGTACCGTTTTTGACAGAAATGAAATCTTTTTTGTTCAAAAATTGGTCTGTTTTGCAGAAAATTTATCTATTCTATTTTTTGTTAAGAAATTATTTCTTTGGTTGAAAAGAACAACTATTTAGGTGAAAATTCCTTTTTTCTTGTTAGAAAATTCATCTTTTCAGTTAAAAATTATACTATTTGATCACAAATTTATGTTTTTGGTTGAAAATTCAAGATTGTGATTAAACATTAATTTCTTTGGTCTAAAATTTGTTTCTTTTTAGTTGAAAAGTAAAGAAAAATAAAGTAAGTTTTAACTGGAGATTTAACTATTCCAATTTTGCTTGAAAATTTGTATTTTAAGACTAATTTTGCTGAAAACTCGATATTTTTAGTTTTGTAAATTCCTCTTTTTTAGTTAAAATTGATATATTTTATTCAAACGATACCTTTTTTGGTAGAAAATTCATCTCTTGTATTTAAAATTCAATTATTTTTTTGAGATTTTTTTTTTTTTTTGAGAATTCTTCTATTTTTAGATGAAAAATAATTTTTGGATGAATAAAAACTATTTTGTTGAATATTGTTTCTTTTGTTTGAACATTTATTTTTCTAACATTTTAACTATTCTAATTTTGGTTGAAAATTCTTTGCGGCTAAAAACTGAAGTAACTATTTGGTTAAAAATTCATTTTTTTGGTTGAAGATTAATCACGTTTATTTAAAAATCAATTTCTGCGTTTGATTTTTTTTACTCGAAAATACAACTAAAAAGTATTCCAAATATATTTAGAAGAAAAATTTGTTTGCATTAACATTATTAATTTTCTAGGTGTATGGTTGGTTTTATACCTAGAAGAATTTAGAGATTGAGACATTGTAGAAACCCTCAAGAAGGCACTGTTTAATGAGAAAATATGTTTTCGATTAATTTCATTTCTTTTATCAATTTTTTCCAAATTTCCAAATTGAATAGATTTATTTTCATGTGAAATTTAAATAATGTAATTAATAATGATAAAGATGAAAAATAAGATTTAACAAAAATACTGATTCAAAATGCCCATAAATTCTCATTAAATTCTCAAAGCACGTAAGGGTCGAGCATATTCTCGATCATGTTCTCATGTTCGTGAAAATTTCTCCGAGCACTTAAACTCTTTAGAACACTATGCGTGTCTCACTTTCAAAATTCGGTTCTATTCTGAGGAGCCAACTATAATTCCCTCAACGTTTTTCCAATTGACAAATTGCAATAATTTCCTAAACTGCGCAAGTCATGCAAATAAAATCGAGATTATTTCCGCTCTTTAAAAATTTAAAAGACGATTAGAAAGATAACAATAGATAAGAGTCACACTGCTATGTCTGAATCTTGAAAACAGCGATACAAGTAGATTACAGCATTTTTAGTTGATTAAGTACAAAATGATCGTTGGTATTTTCGCGACTGCAAAGCAGTGAAATACGCAGTACGACATACATACTATTACGAATATACATTAGGGTGGTCCAAACAAAATAGTTATTGAATTCCAATGTGCACAGCAGCCTAAATTGTTCCCTTTTCGAAGAAAAAAATATTTTTTTAAAATAAAATTAAAACCGATTAATATTTAGAAGACGCGCAAGCAAAATTATTGTTTTAAATATATTTGATTTCTATTAAATGGATTATTTCAATATACACCAGTTATTTGCTTTTGTATTCAGTTAATTTTTACTCATAAAATGCGATAATTACTGCCTAATTTCACAACACGCATATCAATAACTTAAAACTCTAATTTTCAAACTTACCCGATTAAATTATCCTTTTCCACATATCATTTTTATCATGAAAGGAACCATTTAGTCTATTGCGCGACTTTGTTTTCAAAAATGATTATTTTTTTACTATAAAAAATGAACCACCTTAATATATACTTTGAACCAGTGACTGTTTGTTTTTTTTACAACTCCCTGTGACATCATTTCTGATTCTCTCGGCGAGCTACAAGCACGTCTAGAAAGATAGAAATGCAGTTAATA
Organism: Druon quercuslanigerum; assembly: GCA_010014905.2. Classification (NCBI taxonomy): domain Eukaryota; kingdom Metazoa; phylum Arthropoda; class Insecta; order Hymenoptera; family Cynipidae; genus Druon; species Druon quercuslanigerum. Next base: position 21,353 of record JAAAKG020178905.1, read on the forward strand.
GATAAGTAAGTGAGATGCTCGAGCATCTTCGTCTCGTATTTGGAGTTCAGTTACTCGCAATTTGTTAACGCTAAGGCCTCAAATTGTTCTTCATTCTCTGGACATTTGACACTGAAAGCGGATTACTAATATCACTAATATTTACATCTATTATCGTAATACGAATGTTACAAGTTGAATATGTGAAACTACAGCCATTATTGTTTAATGTAAGTCTAAAGTGTAAAGCCGGTATGGACGAGAGTGTGTGCAGAGAATTGAAAATATCCCCGTTAACTTTCAACTTCCAATCTATGATCAACGCTCGCTGCGAGAAATCGAAAATAATGAAAGCAGACGAGCGGGCCAACTTTCCTTCTCGTTGAAAAGTCCCTTCTGCTTCGTTTCATCGACCAGTTTCTCGATTGCCATTGAAAGATTCGTCGCTAGATTTGATAAATTCGCACAATTCGATTTGACTGATTAATCAGTAATGGAAATCTGCGCAAATCCAATCAATGCCTTGTCGTCTGGCACTTCATTCGGAGCGTAACCAGAGTTCTAGGAGAAACATTTATTTAGTGACGGATTTTTTTTATTTAGAATCAAGGCCGGATCCAGGAAATTTTTTAGAGGGGGCGATTGTGAATTTTCTTCAAAGATAGTATGTGAAAGGGTTTATTTTAAAAGAAAATTGTAAATTTAATATAGTATGGCAATCATTTCCAGTTTATTTATATATTTAAATTATAGTGTTTGCATTCATAAAAATCTGAAAGAACATGCATATTTGGGGCAGCGCATAAATGAGTAACATGGGGTACTGTTTTTCTTAAAAATTCATCTTTCTATAGGTTGAAAATTCAAATCCTTTGTTGAAAGTTAAACTACTTTATTAAAAATTTTAATTAAAAATTCACTTATTTGGTTGAAAGTCAACTTTTTTCTTAAACATTCATATTTTTGGGCTGTAAAATAATTTTTTTGGTAGAAGATTCTTCTTTTTTGTTTAAAAATTTAACTACTTCAAGAAAAATTCAACGAATTGGTAGAAAGTTCAACTGCTTGGTAAAAAAAATCAACTATTTGGTAGAAAATTAGTCTTCTTGGTTCAAATAAATAAATAAACAGAAAAATAATCTCCTTGGTTCAAAACTGTAATAATTCGTTAAAACTTTCCCCTTTTGGTATAAAAATCAACTTTTTTAACACAAAATATAACTACAATTTGGTTGCAAATTAACTTTTTTGTTGAAAATTGATATTTTTGGCTGGAAAATTTGGTTGAAAATTCGCCTTTTTTACTTAAAAATGCAACAAGTAGAAAATTCAACTATTTATTAGAAAATTTAATTGTGTTGGAAAAAATTCGCTTTTCTGAATTGAAATGACATTTTTTCAAAGATAATTTAAGTAATCTTTTATAGGCTAAAAATTGAACTATTTAGTTGAAAAGTCGTCTTTTTGGTACAAAATTGATCTTCTTGGTTGAAATATCCACTTTATAGATTTAAAAATCAACTTCTTCGTTTAAAGTTGAACTACTTTCTTTAAAAAAATTTCTCTTTAAGATTCATAATTTTATGCAGAAAATCAACCTTCGTGGTTGAAAACTGTAATACTTTGTTAAAACTTTCCCATTTTGGTGTAAAAATCAACTTTTTTTACAGAAAATATAACTGTTTGGTTGAAAGTTAACTTTTTTGGTAAAAATTGATATTTTCCGGTGGAAAATTTTGTTGAACATTCGTCTTTTTGACTTGAAAATGCAACAAGTAGAAAATTTAACTGTGTCTGAGAAAAATAGCTTATCTTAATTGATGTTACATATTTGAAATGAGAATATAACTAATCATTTATAGACTAAAAATTAAACTATTTAGTTGAAGTCATATTTTTTGGTAAAAAATGAATCTTCTTGGCTGAAATATCAACTTTTTAGGCGTAAAATTCAAATTTCTCCGTTGAAGGTTGAACTTGATTCAAAATTCATTTTTTTGGTTGAAGAATCATAATTGTGGCAGAAAATTAATCTCCTTCGTTGAAAATTGTACTACTTTGTTCAAACTTCCCGTTCTCAGCGTAAAAATAACTTTTTTTTCAATTTGTTCTTAAAAATTTTTTTTTAATGAAAATTTAAATAATTTATTTTTGGTTAAGAAGTGATTTGTTTAGACTAGAAGGTCAAGAATTTGGTTGCAAATTCGTTTTTTTAGGTAGAAAACTAATTTTCTTCGTTGAATATTCCACTATTTACTTAAAATTTATGCATTTTCTTGAATCCATTAAAAGTTGAGGAGTTAATTAATTCATTATCAATCAAGCAATTGATTCAATTTTTTCTTGAAAATTAACTTTTTTGTTGAAAATTCATATATTTGTTCTGCAAATCCAACTCTTTGGTAGAAGAATCTTCTTTTTGGTTCGAAAATTCAACTTTTTAGTAGAAAATTCAACTGTTTTGAAGAAAAGCGTCCTTTTAGCTTGAAAATTCAATAAATTGATAGAAAATTCAACTATTTGGCAACAAATCTAACAGTTTTGTAGGAAATTCGCTTTTCTAAATTGAAATTACTTTTTTTAATTGAAATTTAAGTAATCTTTTATAGACTAAGAATTCAACTATTTGGTACAAAAAAAAATTCTTAAAAATTCATTTTTTTGTTGAAGATTCATAATTTTGCTAAAAGTTGAAACTTTCTCTTTTTGGTTTAAAAATCCATTTTTTAAAAGAAAATTGAACTATTTGATTCAAAATTCAACAAGACACTAGAAACTTCAAATTTTTTGGAGAAAATTTGTTTATATAAATTGAAAATTACTGTTTTTTAATGAAAATTTAACTATATTCCATTTTTAGTTAAGAAGTGATCTTTTAAGGCTAAAAATTCAATAATTTGGTTAAAAATTAGTCTTTTTAGGTACAAAATTATTATTCTCTGAAATTTCCAACATTTACTGAAAATTTTATCCATTTTCTTGAAAAATCGTCTATTATGGTTAAAAATGTAACTTTTTATTTGAATATTATTCCGTTTTAAGTTGAAGATTGAAGTAAATTATTGAAAATTTGTTTGTTTGTTTGTTTAATTGCTATAATTTTTTATCAAAAACATTTTTTTCTGAAATATCAATTATACTATTTTATGTTGAAAATTGATCTTTTTAGGTTGAAAATTCAACTTCTAGCTTGCAAGATGAACTGCTTACCTAAAAATTCATTGTTATGGTTTAGATTCATAATTTTGGTAGAAAATTAATCTCTGCTTGAAAATTGGAACTACTTTGTCAAGACTTTCCCTCTCTGGAGTAAAATTGTTCTTTTACATGAAAATTTGATTTTTTGTCTAAAAATAAACTTTCTTATTGGAATTTCATATTTTTGGGATGGCAAATCAACTGTTTTGTTGAAAATTCGTCCATTTGGATTTAAAATTCAACAAGAGGGTAGAAAATGCATTATTTGGTAGAAAATTCAAATGTTTTTCAGAAAATGTGCTTTTCTAAATTGAAAATTTCTTTATTTCAAAACAAATTTTAGTTTTGGTTAGAAAGTTATAATTTTAGAATAACAATATAACAATTTAAATGAAAAATCGCCCTATTTTGGTAAAAAAATTATTGAAAATTCGTATGTTTTGGTACTCGTATTCGTATGTTCATTTTTTTTAATTCAATTGTTTTTTTATCACAATAACCATTTTTTGTTTGTTAAAACATAAAATATTATAGTCTTTGTGTAAAATTCAACTTCTTTTGCGAAATTGAAAATTACTTTTTTTTCAACGAAAATTTAATTATTTCATTTTTTGTTAATAATTCGTCTTTTTGGTAGAGAATTGATCCTCTTGGATGAAAATTTAATTATAACAGTTAAAAATATATGAATTTTCTTGTTTGAAAATCCGTCTTTTTTCTTTATAATTCAATTATTTCGTTGAAAATTCAACTGCTTTGTAGTAAGCTCGTCTTTTTTACTTGAAAATTCTAAATTTGAATAAAATTTTTTTTCTTTATTGATGGAAAAATCTTTCTTTGTTGAGGATTCAAGTTTTCTGTTGAAAACTTGTATTTTTTGGTCGAATTCAACTGCTTTGTAGTAAGCTCGTTTTTTTTTACTTGAAAATATACTAAATTTGGATGCAAATATTTTTCCTTATTGACTGAAAAATCTTTCTTTGTTGACGATTTTATTGAAAATTTGTATTTTTATGGTTCAACTCAACTGTTTTTGGTTTAAAATCAAAAAAAATTTTAAACAAAAACAAAATAAAATAAATCAATATTTTAAAATCTTAAAAATAAATTCACGACAAGAATATAGCCCGAAAAAATTTCCTTTGATTACGAGGTTGCGTGTGGTGATGATATACAAATTTTCAGTTTTAAAATTTGTTTTTTAACTTTCTGGGTCCGCCCTTGTTTAGAATTTTAAGATATTTTTATATTATTTATTACGCTTTGTTTATCGCTTACCAATGAAAATGTAACTGTTCGAATTTCACCAGCACTGTCAATCAATTTTTGAAGATTAGCTGCTATAACCACGATATCTCTTCCATCGACTAGACCTGCCCCGACCAATTCTGCCGCAATGCCTTCGGCGGTATCTACACCAACAGCGTATTCGAATCTTATATCGTTGAGCTCTCGTTTTTGATTTCTGAAAAGCATTTAGAAAACGTATACTTATTATATACAAATATTTTTTAAATTATTATAGGATCATCTCGGTATTTTCGTCATCAATCAATAACTAAGTCAAGTTCCTGATGAGCTAGAAATGCTACTAATTATTCTTATTATTATTACTTAACTTAGTAACTATATATTCTATATTAAGAGTTTGAGAGTGGGCAAAAAAGTTTACTGTACATTTGTTGACCTAGAAAAAGCTTTCGACACGGTAGATAGAAGCAAACTTTGGGAAGTCCTGAAAGAG
>JAAAKG020178916.1:0-26273 GCA_010014905.2 Druon quercuslanigerum
GAGACATACTACACGCGTGTATGCCAGGGGCCGCGGGCAAACAAAAGAGAGAAGGAGTAGGGGGGGGGGGGGCGGGAGGACAAAATTTGACACTAATATAATACTTTCTCTGTTGAGAATGTAACTAGATCAGGATATTCCTTGTGAATCTATAAAATATAATGAATATGAATTTTGAGGTAATAAACCATTTACATTTAAACTTCCTTCTGGTGAGCCGTGAGCCATTTTGGATCAAAATTCGAAAAGTGAGCGAATTTTGAAAATTGTTGAGAACACATTTTTTAGATTAAAAAATTTTCCGTATGTTCATTCGTAGTACTCGAAAATACGAACATTTTCTCCTAATGAAAAAAAGTCAAGAAAAGACAGAAGCTATTATTTTTTTACAAGATTATCATAACAACATTTGAAATTTTTTCGATAAATTGACAATTCAAATTTTGATGTCACAAAAAAAATGAAACATCAAAAAGGCAATTTTGCGTTTAAACTAAGGAAGAAAAGACAAAAGATCGATAGATAACAATCATGTGCCAAAAAAAGATCAAAAAAATTTTTATTATTAATTTTTTGATAGGAAGCGTAGTTTTTGTCTTGTTTGTAGAAGAGAGCATTAAATACAGAAAAATTAAATTTTTAGACAAAACGACACAAGCCACGAAAAAAAAAAATTCTTCACCCAAAAAAGGATCCCCGTATTCTTTATTAATCATTTTTGATAGAATGCGTAGTTTTTTTAATTGCAAAAAATAAAACTGATAACAAAAAAATCAAATTTTTGGAAAAACAACACAACACGCAATAGCATATTAAACTTAAAAACTTATTTTTGCTTAAGTCGCAAACAATAAAATTGAAAATAAATAAATTTAATTTATGGAAAAACGATCTAAGTTGCAATAAAGTGCTTAATAACAAAATTATTATTTTTATACGATGCGCACTTTGAAAAAATTCTAAAACAAGATAATGCACATACAAAATAGGAAGAAAATATTAAAGTAATCACGAAAAATAAAATATGTACATTATTTTTCAATATCTGAATAAGCAGTACCCGCACGAGGGCAGAAATAAATATAAGATAAATATAAATATAAATATAATAATACATTTGATTTAATATTTTTGAAAATAGGGTACAAAAGTTCTCATGTTCGCTAAAGCCGTAAGAGCTTTAACGAAAGAGAATTCACAATCACTGAATTACAGTTGTGGATGTGTTAACCTTTAATTTTAAAAGGCCTGTTAACAAATAAGGGGGAAAGTTAATAGTTTTAAATATACATTAGATGTTGATTGTTAAATTTCATAGAACTTAGGATTTACGAAGGTAAAGACCTAAAAGCTAAATGGCACGTTAGAAAATAAATTTAAATATTGTATAATATATATGATAACAAATATTTTTAAAAATTGACTTCTTTCACAGAATAGGAAACGATTCAAATATTAATAACAATAAAAATACTTGAAAAAAGTTCTAATTTTATATGCTTTTATTTTTAATACTATTATTTTATTATCTTACAGAAGGTTAAAATAATAAATATCTTTAATATTTCAAAGTTGTGAAAATTCGTCAAGTGGTTCAGATTTCTTCTTATTCAAATCGGTACCATATTTAGCTTTTTTAGCATTTTCAAGATCTTTAGAAAAAGCCTGTTTTGCGTCCCCTGCAATATGATGTGTTCTAAGTCCGAGTGGTAGTAGAGCCTTTGCACCTGGCGGAGGAACGCCATTTTGAAGATTTGATTTTTTTGCATCAGATTGAAAATCGTCATCGCTACTCGTATCATAATTAGGAGGGTCGACAATCCGTAGCGATGTACCTAATTTTATAAAAAATAAATAGAATGTTATGAATTTACACAATTAAAAAATAATTCATTTATACTTTTGTTAATTTGGTATAAAATAAAAGAAATCGTAATAATTTATTTACTATGATTAATGCGAATTAAGCTAATAAATATTAGTGAATAATACTCAACTATGGTTATTATAAAAATATTTTTTATTTGCATAAAAATTAATATTTATTTTAGTTTAACTCGGAATTTGTGTAGGAAACATTTATTTACTAATTACCTAATTCAAATAAAACTTTAAATTATTTAAAAAATCTGAAATGGATCAAAATTTGATACTCATCAAAGAACTATTAACAGATAAAAATATAGAATTAGGCTAATAGTTATAGCACCAAATCGAAAATTTCTGGATATTATTTATTTTTTTATAATTACCAAAAAATATCGCAGAGGCAAAAAGCAGAACCGAAAGAAAGAACTTCATTGTTTAAATTATAGGAAACTCACTCTTCTCGAATCGCGGTTTAACTAATGAAATTTTAGAATTTACAATTGTACTAATTGCTATCTTGTTATTCTTCATGACAGATAATAAATAATTATTTTATTGTATGTAAGAGGAATATTTATCACTCTTAGATATCGAAGCTTCGTATGTGTTAACAGAGAGCAATAATGTTTACTGTCATAAAAATAAGAGAGCTAATTACGCAAAAAGTCTGTCGTTTAAAACAGAATTCAAGCAACAAACATTGCAAAATTTTGAAAATGATCTCAATTTTTAATTAGGATGGCTTTAAAAAATATTTCATAACTAGTGGAAATTTTGATTGAAATTACGTTATATAACAGAAAATAATTTTTTTCTCCTATTTTCTTTCGAATTAAAAGTGTCATGAGGATCATTCTTAAGCGGTTTTGTTAATTAATTTTGTAACTGCTATAATTTTTAAAAATTTTTTCTAATAAAAAATTTAATAAGGATAGATTTTATAGATATTTGACACCCAGTAAAAATTTATATTGAAATTCCTTTATTTACCAGAAAAATAGTCTTTAAAACATTTTTTGATAATTTTAAAAATGTCGAAAAGCATAGAACACATTTAATTTTCATCGAAATTGAAAATTCTGTGAGGATCATTTTCAAGTGTTTTTAATATGTACCAGAACATTTCGTGAAAATGTTTAAACCACTTTTAATAATTTGGTATAAAATTTGAAAAGATATTTTTTTTAGGATTGATTTTTTTGAAATCTGTTCAGATAAAAAATTTCATTATGATAATTTTAAAAGTTATTTCATATTTACTAAACCATAGAACTTTTTAAATTTTCTTTGGAATTAAAAATTGCATGCGGATAATTTTCAAGTGTTTTTATTATGTACCAGAAAATTCCACCAAAGATTTGCAAAGCTCTTGAAAAAATTTGGTATTTAATTTTTAAAAATATTATAATTTTTGAAATTCTGTTCAAATACAATATTTTTACAAGTCATAAATATAAAAAATATTTTATATTCAGTGAAAATTTTGATTGAAATTTCTTTATATACCAGAAAAATAGCTTTTTTCTCTCATTTTTTTTAAATTCTCAAAATGTCGAAAGCAAAGAAATTTTTTTATTTTCTTTCGAATTTAAAATGTCATGAGAATCATTTTTAAGCGTTTTTATTGTGTACCAGAAAATGTAACGAAAAGTTTATTGCTGTTTAAAAAATATGAATTCAATTTTGAAACTGCTATAATTTCTTTAATTTTCTTCGAATCAAAAATTTAATTAGGATACTTTAAAAAGATATTTTATATGTAGTAAAAATTTTGATTGAATTTCCTTTATTTACCAGAAAAATAGTTTTAAAAATATTTTTTTATAATTTTAAAAATGTTCAAAAGCAAAGAACTTATTTACTTTTCATCGAAATTGAAAAATATGTGAGGATAATTTTCAAGTGCTTTTAATATGTACCAGAAATTTCGAAAAAATGTATAAACCTCTTTAAATAATTTAGTATAAAATTTTTAAAAACTATTTTTTTTAGGATTGATTTTCTAGAATTCTGTTCTGATAAAAAATGCTATTATGATAATTTTGAAAGTTAATTCATATTTAATAAAAATCATAGAACTTCTTAAATTTTCTTTTGAATAAAAAATTACATGCGGATAATTTTCAAGTGTTTTTATTATGTACCAGAAAATTCTTCTCGAGATTTGCAAGCACTTAAAAAAATTTGGTCTTTAATTTTTAGAAATAATATAATTTTTTAAATTCTATTCTGACAAAAAATTTTTACAAGCCATAAATTTAAAACATATTTTATGTTTAGTGAAAATTTTGATTGAAATTTCTTTATATTCCAGAAAATTGTTTTTTTCTCATATTTTTTTTAACATTCTCAAAATATCTAAAAGCATAGAACTTTTTAAATTTTCTTTCAAATTTGAAATGTCATGAGAAGCATTTTTAAGCTTTTCTGTTATGTACCAGAAAATTTAATAAAAATTCTAAAGCTATTTAAAAATATGGTTTTCGAATTTTGTTCCAATAAAAACTTTAATTAGAATAGTTTTAAAAGATATTTTATATCTTATAAAAATTTTGATTAAACTTCTTCTATTTTCCAAAAAAATAGTTTTCGAAATATTTTTAGATAATTTTAAAAGTGTGAAAAGCATATAACTTATTTAATTTTTATCGAAATTAAAAATTCTGTGAGGGTAATATTCAAGTGCTTTTAATATGAACCAACAATTTCGAAAAAATTTTAAACCTCTTTAAATAATATGGTATAAAATTTTGAAGAGAATTTTTTTTAGAATTTATTTTTTTGAATTCTGTTCTGATAAGAAATTTCATTATGCTAATTTTAAAAGATATTTTATATTCAGTAAAAACCATAAAATTTTTTTTTTTTCTTTGGAATTAAAAATTGCATGCGGCGAATTTTCAAGTGTTTTTATTATGTACCGAAAAATGGTACCAAAAATTTCCAAAGCTCTTAAAAAAATTTCGTACTCAAATTTTAGAAATAATGTAATTTTTCGAATTCTGTTCTAATAAAAATTTCGATAAGACATAGCTTTAAAAAATATTTTACATTCATTGGAAATTTTTATTGAAATTTCTTTATATGCCAGAAAAAGTTTTTTTCTTCTATTTTTTTTAACATTCTCAAAATGCCTAAAAGCACAGCTGTTTTTTAATATTCTTTCGAATTTAAAATATCATGAGAATCGCTTTTATGCGTTTTTGTTATGTACCAGAAAATTTTCCTAAAAGTTTAAAGCTGTTAAAAAAATATGGTATTCAATTTTGAAACTGCTATTATTTTATAAATGTTATTTTCATAAAAAATTTCATTAGGATAGTTTTAAAAAATATTTTATATCTTGTACAAATTCTGATAAAAACTTCCTCATAAACCAAAACAATATTTTTTTCATCTATTTTTGGATAATTTTAAAAATGTCGTAAAGCATAGAACTTATTTAATTTTCATCTAAATTGAAAATTCTTTGAGGATAATATTTAACTATTTTTAATATGTACCAGAAATTTTGAAAAAATGTCTAAACCTCTTTAAATAATATGGTATAAAATTTTTAAAGATAATTTTTTTAGAATTGATTTTCTCGAATTCTGTTGTAATAAAAAATTTCATTATGATAATTTTCAAAGATATTTCATATTTAGTAAAAACCATAGAATTTTTTAAATTTTTTTTGGAATTAAAAATTGCATGCGGATAATTTTCAAGTATTTTTATTATGTACCAGAAAATTCCATTAAAGTTTTCCAAAGCTCTTAAAAAAATTTGGCCTTTCATTTTTAAAAATGCTATAATTTTTCAAATTCTGTTCGAATAAAAAAATTTAACAAGCCGTAACTTTAAAAAATATTTTATATTCAGTGAAAATTTTGATTTTAATTTCTTTATATAACAGGAAATAGTTTTTTTCTTCTATTTTTTTATCATTCTCAAAATTCTATTTTTTCAACATTCTCAGAATGTCTAAAAGCATAGAACTTTCTAAATTTTCTTTCGAATTTAAAATTTTGTTATGCACCAAAAAATTAAACAAAAATTCTAAATTTGTTTAAAAAATATGGGTTTCAAATTTTGTACTAATAAAAATTTTTAATTAGGATAGTTTTAAAAGATAATTTATATCTTATAAAAATTTTGATTAAACTTTTTCTACTTTCCAAAAAAATAGTTTTGAAAATATTTTTCGATAATTTTAAATGTGTCGAAAATCATATAACTTATTTAATTTTTATCGAAATTGAAAATTCTTTGAGAATAATTTTGAAGTGTTTTTGCTATCTACCAGAAATTTTGAAAAAGAGTCTACACCTCTTTAAATAATTTGGTGTGAAATTTTTAAACATAATTTTTTTAGGATTGATTTTTTCTATTTCTGTTCTGATAAAAAATTTTATTATGATAATTTTGAAAAATATTTCATATTTAGTAAAATTCATAGAACTTTTTAAATTTTCTTTGGAATAAAAAATTGCATGCGGATAATTTTCAAGTATTTTTATTATGTACCAGAAAATTGCACCAAAAATTTCCAAAGCTTTTAAAAAAATTTGGTACTTAAATTTTAGAAATAATATAATTTTTCAAATTCTGTTCAATTAAAAAATTTTTACAAGCCATAAATTTAAAAAATATTTTATATGCAGTGAAAAATTTTTCTTATTTTCTTTTAAACTTAAAATGTCATGAGGAACATTTTTAAGCTTTTTTGTTATTTACCAGAAAATTTAACAAAAAGTTGAAAGCTGTTCAAAAAATATGGTATCAAATTTTGAAACAGCTATAATTTTTCAAATTTTGTTTTGATAAAAATTTTAATTTAGATATTTTTGAAAGATTTTTTATATCTAATAAAAGTTTTGATTGAAATTTCTTCTACTTACCGAAAAAATATGTTTAAAAATTGTTTTTGATAATTTTAAAAATTGCGAAAATCATAGAACTTATTTAATTTACATCGACATTGAAAATTTTGTTAGGATAATTTTCAAGTGTTTTTAATATGTACAAGAAATTTCGAAAAAAAGTCTAAAGCTCTTTAAATAATTTGGTATAAAATTTTTAAAGATCAATTTTTTTATTATAGATTTTTTTAAATTCTTTTCTGATGAAAAATTTTATTATTAAAGGTTTTAAAAGATATTTCATATTTAGTAAAAATCTCGCAGGAAATTTCTTCATATCCCAAAAAATAGTTTTTTCCTCCTATTTTTGGAATATCTTCAAAATGTTGAAAAGCATAGAACTTTTTAAATTTTCCAAAGCTCTTAAAAAAATTTAGTGTTTACTTTTAAGAAATAATATAATTTTTCAAATTCTGTTCTGATAAAAAATTTTGACGAGACATAGATTTAAAAAATATTTTATATCCATTAAAAATTTTGATTGAAATTTATTTATATACAAGAAAAATAGCTTTTTTCTCCCATTTTTTTTAAAGATTTTTAAAATACTTAAAAGCTAAGAACTTTCTTAATTTTCTTCAGAATTAGAAAAGATATGAGGATCATTTTTAAGTGTTTTTGTCATGTACCAGAAAAATTTACAAAAATGCCTAAAGTTCTTTAAAAAATTGATTAAAAAATTTTGGAAATTTTATAATTTTTCCAATTCTGTTATAATAAAAAGTTTCATTAGGATAGTTTAAAAATATATTTTATATTTGGTAAAAATTTTAATAAACATTTATTTATATACCAGAAGATTAGTTTTTTTCTCCTATTTTTTTTTATAAATTTAAAAATTTTGCAAAGCATAGAACTTATTTAAATTTAATCAAAATTTAAAATGTTTCAAGGATAATTTTCAAGTGTGTTTGATATGCACCAGAAAATTCGAAAAAATGACTACAGCTCTTCAAATAATTTAATATAAAATTTTTAAAATCCTATAATTTTTCAAATTCCGTTCTGATAAATAATTTCATTGTTATAGTTTTAAAAGATATTTGATATTTAGAAAAATCTCAATTGAAATTTCCTAATATCCCAGAAAAATAGATTTTTTCTCCTATTTTTCTAACATTCTCAAAATGTCGAAAGCATGGAAATTTTTTTATTTTCTTTCGAATTTAAAATGTCATGAGGATCAGTTTTAAGCGTTTTTGTTATGTACCAGAAAATTCAACAAAAAAGCCTGAAGCTGTTTAAAAAATATGGTATTCGATTTTGAAACTGCTATAATTTTTTTAATTTTCTTCTGATAAAAAATTAAATTAGGATCGTTTTAATATATATTTTATAAGTAGTAAAAATTTTGATTGAAATTCCTTATTTTACAACAAAAATAGTTTTTAAAATTCTGTGAGGATAATTTTCAAGTGTTTTTCATGTGTGCCAGAAATTTAAAAAAAATTTCTAAACCTCTTTAAATAATTTGGTATAAAATTTTTTTAAATTCTGTTCTGATGAAAAATTTCATTAAGATATTTAAAAAAAATATTTCATATTTAGTAAAAATCTCGCTGGAAATTTTTTCATATCCAAGAAATATAGATTTTTCTTCTATTTTTGGAACATTTTCAAAATGTCGAAAAGCATAGAACTTTTTAAATTTTCCAAAGCTTTCAAAAAAATTTGGTATTTAATTTTTAGAAATAATATAATTTTTCAAATTCTGTTCTGATAAAAAATTTCGACACGACATAGTTTTAAAAAATATTTTGTGTGCATTGAAATTCTTGATTTAAATTTGTTTTTATACCAGAAAAAAAGCTTTTTCTCCCATTTTTAACAAGATTTTTAGAATACCCAAAAGCATAAAACTTTTTCAATTTTCATCAGAATTAGAAAGGATGTAAGGATCATTTTAAAGTAATTTTGTCGTGTATCAGAAAATTTTATAAAAATGCCTAAATTTCATTTAAAAAATTATTATAAATTTTTGGAAATTTTATAATTTTTCCAATTTTGTTCTAATAAAAAATTTTATTAGGATAGCTTCAAAATATGTTGCATACATTGTAAAAATTCGGATGAAAATTTATTTATTAATTGGGTATAAAATTTGCAAAATGGATATAGTTTTTCAAATTATGCACTGGTAAAAAATTTCATTAGGATAGTTTTAAAAAAGATTTAATATCTTGTACAAATTCTGATGAAAATTTCCTCATAAACCAAAAAAATATTTTTTTCATCTATTTTTTGGTACAAGAAAATGTGACAAAAATCTCTAAAGTTCTTTAAAAAATTTAATATAATGTTTTGAAAATAATATAATTTTTAAAATTCTGTTTTGATAAAATTTTTTTTGTCAGGATAGCTTCAAAAAATATTTTATATCTCGTAAAAATTTTAATTTTAATTTCGTTATGTACCAGAAATGTATAAATATAACATATTTCATATAGATTAAAATTTTTAATTCAAATCTCTTTATATAACGGCCAAATAGTTTATTTCTCCTAACTTTTTATAATTAAAAAAAATTGAAAAGCATGGTGCTTTTTTAATTTCCATCGGAATTAAAAATTACATGAGGGTGTTTTTCAAGTGTTTTAGGAAAGTGCCAGAAAAATCTATGAAAATGCCTAAAGTTCTTTAAAAAATTTAGTATAAAGAATTAAAAATGCCATAATTTTTTAAATTCTGTTCTGATTAAAAATTTTATCAGCATAGTTTTTAAATATATTTCATAACTATCGAAAATTTGGATTGAAATTTATTCCTATACCAGAAAACTATTTTTGTCTCCCGTTTTTCGATAATTTTAAAAATGTGGAAAAACATAGAACTTTTAAATTTTCTTTGGAATTAAAGATTCTATCAGGATCATTTTTAAGCTACAAGGATAAAAAAAATTTGAATGTTATTTAAAAAATTTGGTATAAAATCTTTAAAATAATTTTTAAAATTCTGTTCTGATAAAAAATTCATCAGGATAGTTATAAAAGATATGTTATATCTAGGAAAAACGTCGATTTCCATTTCTTTATATAGCAGAAAAATAATTCTTTTTTCTATTTTTTCGGTAATTTTCAAAATTTTTAAATCAGGGAACTTTGATAATTTTTACCGGAATTGAAAATTACGTAAGGATAATTTTTCAGCGTTTTTGTCGAAAGCCAGAAAATTTGACGGAAATGTACAAAATTATTTTAAAAATTTGTTACTCAATTTAAAAAAATGCTATAACATTAAATTTTTTTTATAATCAATTAATTTTATTGGGATGGTTTCCAAATATGATATAAAAATATTATATAATATAAAATGATATTTGAAGTAAAATATCTAGTAAAAAAATTTTGATTGAAATTTCTTGATCTATCTGAAAAATTTTTGTCTTTTTTTTAAAGTGTTCAAAATCTTGAAAATAACATAATTATTTTAATTATTATTGAGATTAAGAATAACATTTAAATAGTTTGAAAGTCTCTTCCCACTCAAAGTTATGGGCAAAAATAAAATTATTCTAAAGTAATATTTACATTCGAAATACCGCCCAATTTTTAATGTAAGTTTATAGTATAGTTTTTAGGTCAGGCTGAAAAGGGGTGGGGGTCAAAATAAAAAATAAATGTATACGCCACATTTGGGGAAAAATTTTGAAAGGTCCTCATAATTTTGACTCTTTTGTTTGAATACTACGACATCTAGTCTCATAACTAAAAAATGGGGGTTTTCACTCATGAAATTCTTATACGACAATAGAGTATGAGGGCGTCATCCTTTAATATTGTCAGATCGGAAAAAATTATTTTTTTCTTTTTTGGAAAACAATTTTGCAAACAAAACCTAAACTTTTTTTAACTGCCCTATTGTACATGCTGACTTGTATTCTTCTGAGAATTATTTTTCAAACTGCTTTTTACGCAAACCTGAGAAATTTTTGCTTGAAATTGACCATTCGAAGAAATTTTCTGCTTTATAAGATTACTATAGCAGAAACATATGCCATCAAATTCATTTAAGGAGTTATATTTTCAAAACTCATCGAAGGACTTAGTTGTTTTAACTAATAGAAAACTCAAAATAATGATCAGTAGATATCGTCTTTATTTCCAACTATTTCGTATGATTTACAAAAAACACAAATACTAAAAATTGTAAAAAATTACAGTGTAAAAATTTATTTTGGCCTCTATCCGGCCCCTTCTGATCACTCAGACTGCGAGGGAAAGACATTTACTACAGTGTTAATTTCCTCCTTTGGGTTTTGGTTCTCCAGCAGAAGCATTAGAAGATGTTTCTGCTTCTGCAGCCTTTTTAGAGGGTGATGTTGACGAGCCAGCCTTAGCAAGGTGTTCTTCTCCATACTTAGCATGAGGTGGTGTTAAATCTCCAACCTTAAGAGTGTCCTTTGATAGATCTTCATCCTTAGAAGAGTGTGAAGGTACATCTCCATCCTTAGAAGAGTGTGGAGGTACGTCTCCATTTTTAGCAGAAGATGCTGGTGCATCTTCTTTTTTAGCAGAAGATGCTGGTGCATCTTCTTTTTTAGCAGAAGATGCTAGTGCATCTTCTTTTTTAGCAGAAGATGCTGGTGCATCTTCTTTTTTAGCAGAGGATGCTGGTACATCTACATCTTTAGCAGAGGATGATGGCACATCTTCATTTTTAGCAGAAGATTCTGGTGCACCTCCATTTTTAGCTGAGGATGGTGGTGCGTCTCCATTTTTAGAAGAGGGTTGTGCTGCATCTTCAGTCTTATGAGGGGGTGGTAGCACATCTCCATTCTTAGCAGAGGGTTGTTCTGCATCTCCATTTTTAGAAGGGGTTTGTGTTGATTCATCAGTCTTAGAAGAAGGATGTGTAGCATCTCCATTTTTAGTGGAGGATGGTTGAATAACTACTTTCTGAGGTTCTGGTAGCGATTGTCTCATTATTCCAGCCGATCCATCGTGCCACGATCCTTGTTTCTCTCCATATTTATCTTTTTTCTCTAGAGAATGTTTAGATTTTTTGAAAATTCCAAATATTACAAATTGATCAGGATCGTCGGAATTTTCATCAGATGCACATGTACCAAGATCTGAAATTTCATGGTTTCTCTCTTCTGCTTCTTCTTCCTCTTCTTCTCCTTCTTCATTATGTTTAACGATTTCAGATTCTTCATGTTGTTTAGATTCTTTATTTTCTTTTGAATCTTTAGATTCTTTAGCTGCCTCAGGTTTGCCACCATTTTGATGTTGTTCTTTAGATTCTTCCGTATGTTCCAATGGTTTCAGATGTTCAAAAAGTTCTGGTTTAGATCCGTCTTTGGATTGACCTGAAGGACCTGACAGCGATTCTTTATGTTCTTCAGATTTTTCCGATTTGGCATGTTCTTCAGATTTTTCAGATTTGGCATGGTCTTCGGATTTTTCAGATTTGGCATGTTCTTCCGATTTTCCTGCTGGTTTAGGCTGATCAGTTGGCGACTTATTAGGTTCATCTTGAGGCTGACCTTGAGGATTGGAAGCGAGTTCATGCTGCTCATGTGGTGATGTCTTAGATCCCTCTTTAGATTGAGCTGAAGGACCAGAAGCCGATTGAGACTGTTCAGTTGGTGCTGTTTGTCCGGTTAGTGGAGGACTAACACTTTGAGAGTTCTTGGCGTCTGCATGAGGTCCATCATCTTTAAGCGGTAAGCTAGAAGCTAATTCTGTAACAAGAGAATATGAATTTGATAATTGGAAAAGGTCAGAATCGAAACAAATTATTATTTTTATTAAAGCTGTTACTGTTGCTTATACTTACGTATAAACACCGCAGAAGTGAAAAGCAGAGCTGATATTAGGAACTGCATTTTCTTGACAAAACTAAGAAATTGATTGTTCTCTTTTTTCGACGCAACTGATGATTTTTCAGTCTAGCTGATATACGTTCATGGATTACGTTACAACTGATGATTTTTAGAAGAATCCTGACCGATTTATATACTACCTAATATCTGGTAGAAGGAGAGTATTCACGTGCTATACTCTCATTTCCGACCTTCATCCGCATGATAAATGTCCATGGCATGGATCGTTCTGGGAGAATTTTCTAATTTGATAGTATTGTAGCGTCAATAAAATTTTTAAAAATACACAAATAGAAGGAAATTGACGCCAAGTCACTATGCTTTTAAGTACGTGTTGTAAAAACCAAAATAGTTCATTATCAGTATGAGTGTACTTTTTAGGGGGATATTTATTGTTGACACATAGTAACCCAGTTTTTAATGTTTCACTGTGCATGAATTTTTAAAATATTGCATTTTAATTTTGAGATTAAATTGTTTTTGAAACATTGCGAACATTTCATTGCATTTCGATACTCAGCTATGTTCGCTGTCATGGTGGATGTAAAAAATGAAAATAAATCTAATTCCTTTGAATACTTATATCGCTTGAGATGAATCAATCATTTGTATTTGAAATGTAAATATATTTTTCATTTCCGTGAATTTAGGTTGACTTGCAACCCTGAGATTATTATTTATCAAAATCTAAAAGAAGGCAGGTGTTCACAACAATGACGGCCTAGAGAAAAATTCTTGTCAACAAAACAGCTCGTTTTAATGTTTTCCTAAAATTTACCAAATATGTATTTTTTTAGAATAACACAGAAATTTTCTGCGTGGTTGATTTGATATTGATTTTTGTTATAAATAATGACACAGATAAATTACAAAAATAAAAGTTATTACGAAAAAGCTGACCGCATTTAGCTCCAGACATTTTCCACTTTTCCTTTATATAATAAATTTTTTACCAAATTATGCCAGTAAAGCATTTATGTCAATTCACTGTTCAGTTAAATTTAAAAATTTTAGACGACTTTGTTTATCAATTATAATTTAAAAAATAAGCAAAATATCTTGTAAATGTTAAAAGTTTATGAAGATTTCATATGATATTGATTCCAAATAACAGTAAATAATCATCACTATTTTTGCGTTTTATTTTTTATCAAATACCAATAACTTTCAAATATTTTGATCTGTTTTGCATATATTTTGAAAAGATTTTTAAAAATTGTTTGCCATGTCATGTCACGCAAACTTTAGCAAACGTATAAAATTCATATAATAAAAAAATTTTGTAGTTGAAATATAAAAATATTATAAAATAGAAACAAATAAAATGAAATGTATTTAAAAGAATTTTTTTTTTTAAACAGACAAATGTTTACCTAATTTTTATTTATTTAATACTTCAAAATTTAATAAATAATAGAACTTCGAAAACTTAAGGAAATACAGATAATTATTATAATAAAATAAATGAATAATAAATATTTATAATAAAATAATAAATAAAAATAAATAAAGTATAAAAATTCAACAATAAGTTATGATAATAATTCTACTGCGTTTTATTTTTATTCACACATTTTTATCCCTGCATAAATTTAACGTAAACTGTGCAATCAAGAATAAATTTCAAATATCTTTCAAAGTTATTAATAATTATTATTAATAATTAATTATTATTATTATATTATTTGAAAATAATGGTTAAACTATATTTTTTTGTTCATGTATCCATCAAAAATGCGTTATCTGATCTCTTTGTTTTACATTTGCATACTATTTAAAAAAAATTAATTTTAGGAAAATTAAAAAAAAATTTTGTGCTCGGTTTTAAATAATTTTGATTTACAAATCTGGATTGTAGGATACATTTTTTGTTATCTCTTATCATACTCCGTTGTTTGATAAAAAGTATTGTTTTACAAAATAAATTTTTAATATTTCAATCATAAGATTTGTTTAAACATTGTTAAATGAATTTGGCGGATTTCATGAAATTAGTTACATTTAAACAAAAATATCATAAAAATTTAAAAGTCATTTGAAATTGTAGAAAACTTTTTGTTGCATCAAGAAAAAATTTCTTTGTCCCAAATAAATTTTTTTAAACCGAAAAAATTTCTTTAATTTCCAGAAACTTTATTAAACTCTCGCTAAGACTAAAAAAGCTAAGACAAAAAAATATATTTTTTGATTTAAATATAATTGCTTTGAATTAAAGAGGAATACTTATTGGCTATAAGTTAATGAAGTTTCTTGGATTTAAAGAAATTTTCTTCGGTTTAAAAAAATGTATTTGGGACAAAGAAAATTTTTCTTGGTGTAACAAAAAGTTTTCTAAAATTTTAAATGACTTTATAAAATTATAGAAAATTTTTTGATGCACCAAGAAAAAATTTCTTTGTCCCAAATATATTTTTTTAAACCAAAGAAAATTTCTTTAAATCCAAGAAAATTTATTAACTCATAGCCAATGAGTATTCTTCTTTAAATTTTTTTAAGAAATCCGTTTACTTCAAAACAGTTAAATATTTTCAATCTGAAAGCATGAGTTTTCCATCAAAAATTATTTTCCTCAAATAAAAATAGTTTTTCACTAAAAAGGTTAAATTCACCAAACAAATATTTTTACGTCGAGAAAAAAAATGGTAAAAATAATCATTTTTTTAGGATTTTTGTTCTAATGTTTTAAGAGTATAATTTTTTAGGTTTTTTTCAAAAATATAAAAAAAAATTTTAATTTTCAAAAAGGTCCAAAAAGTATGTAGTAAATTTAGAAATAATTTTTTATTTAAAGGATTTTACTAATTTTTAGAAAAAATCGAGTTATTTGTAGACATCTGGAACTTATAAACATTTTAAAATATTTTACAAATTTTCGAAAATCTTTAAAAATTTGAAGATATTGTTTTATTCTTTTCAATACTTCTAAAACTCCTAATTTTTTTTTAAATTGTAGTGCATTATTTTGAAAACTGCTTTACAAACTTTCAGTTTTTTTGACAATCTTAGAAAAATTTTCGAATGTTTCGAAATCTTTTTAAGCATTCTCTAAAAAATGCTTTTTTAAACTAAATAATTGTTTTTTCCAGGAATATTAAATTTTTTTATTATTATAAAAGCTTAAGGCTTGTATTTTAAAATATTCAAAAATCAAAATTTTGTTTTAACTTTGGTAAAAGCCCTTTAAATGTAAAATCACTTCAAAAATTTCTAAACTTCCAAATATCTTTTAAATTAATTCGATTTTCCCCAACTTCAAAAAAAATGTTTCAAAACTAACAGAAAATGCCTGAGATATTTTAGATTATTTCTAAACATATTTTAAATTGTTATCAATTAAAAATTTTCAAATTTTAAATTAATGTCTTAAAAAAAATCTAAATAATTAAAAATTTCTCCAGAAATCCCAGTGTTCTATTTGTTATCGGTTTGTTTTTGATAAGGGATTAAGAATACGATTTTTTTGTCATTTTTAAAACATGGGTTTAAAAAGTTAAAACACTTATTATTTTCATTTTTAATAAATAATCATTTATAATTTAATAAATTTATGATGTTAGATATTTCCGATTACTGGTCAAACAATTTTCTGAAGAAATCACTAATCGGATTTATTCAAAATCAAAAATTAATTAATCAATTAACCTGTTAGAGAAAATAACATAAATTATCAAACTTACAATTACAATTTTCTCTATGAGAAACAAATTCATAAAATTAAAATTCCATACTCAAAAATTGTAATTTACCAAATTTCAGAAAATTCGAAAGAACAAACTGAAAAAATCTATTAGAATTCATAATCAGGTGTACAGAAAATAAATATTTGAGCTTTTTTTAAATAAATAATTATATCAAAAAAGTTAAAAAATTTGGAAGACAAAATATTTAATTTAATCAATAAGATAGGACCTGCGAAAAAATTTCAATTTTCCAGAAGTAAAAGAAATTTAATCATAAGTCTTGAAATATTCCATTGTATGAGTGTGTTCTTAAAAATTGTGGCAAATTTTTTCCTGGTTCTAATTTAATAGCAAATTATAAAAAAGACATTCATATAGAAAAATTGTTTCAAGAAATCATTTGTTAAAAACTCAAAAAATATTTCCGTTTTAAATATTATTATTCATAATATTTTAGGAAAAAACTTTAAAGGATTTGTCAGTAAATTATTTGTCTTAGAAAAAAACCCTATGATTTTGTTTGACATTCCCAAAAAGTTTTACAAAATAATTTAATTTATTTGTGGGTCTTTTAATAAATTAAAAAATTTGAAAAAATCAAAGAATATGTACATTTCGCATATTTTGGTTCATCAAAATTGGGTTATCTTATCAAAATATTCTCGGCGAGTCGAGAAGCTTCGTTTGCGTAGAGCCTACATTGCATGCGTCTCGAAAATTTGATTAAAAAAATTAAGCGTAATATAGCGTCCATAAAATTTATGAATAATAACCGAAAACAAGTTTATAGCGGCTTAGTCACTGTTTTCAAACAAAAAAAAGTACATGCAATAAAATAATGCGTGATCAGAAAGTACACTGAGAAATGATGTTTGCTGTAGACATATAAGCTGGCTTATACTTCGGTGATGATTTTCTATCAAAAGTTTGAAGAAGCCGGATGATAAAAACCTTCAAAAAATCAAACCTCGAGGAAAATTTTCTGCCTTAATAATGCGCGTTAAGTTGCTTTCGTAAAATTTATTGATACTAGTCACATGCTTATTTAAAATGATCTAGAAATTTTACCCTCGAGTCATCTAAAAACAAATTTTTCTGGGCCAAGTATAAATGTAGAGACCTAATTTTGAAAAATATTTTCAGTTTTGTTTTTCATTTTGGAAAACTATGTAGAAATTTTATTTGTTAAGAGGGGGTTACGTTTACTGCTGAATGAGAATAATTAAATAGATGATGATAAATTTGATAATTTTATGGAATGGATTGATAGATCAATTGATTCGAAAATCCGAAATTTTTTATTCTAGAGATTAAACTCGAAGTATAAAAATTAGAATTCTTTGAATATTTATTTAACAAAATTCTGTCTAAATGAACCTCCTTCAGGATTCATTGTGAAAAATAATAGCGAACATAATTTTTTTTAATTATGACAAAAAATTGAGAACAAGTACACTCAAAGAAAAAATTTTCTGAAAACAAAAGTATCGTTCTCTTATCTATTTTTGTAAAGAAAGTAAATTTATTTTTTATACAAAAAAATTATTTAGATGCAAAACTATAATTTTAGTTTTCTGCGAAAAGATTTTTTAAATTAATTAATTCTTTATTTCAAAAATTGAATGTTTAACAAACAAAAAAATTGTGAACAAAATATTTAATTTTTTAACGAAAAAGATGCATTTTAATCAAAATGAATCTTAAAAAGAAAAAAAAATTTTGGCAAGTATTTCAACTTTAAATAAAAAATTATGAATTCTTATTAAAAAAAGGTATAAGTTGAAATTTCAAACAAAAATATTTTTTTTTGAATTAGATACTTTTTCACTCAAAAAAAAAAAAAATTTGCAACAAAATAGATAAATTTGAAACAACGGAGATTAATTGTTGACAAAGAAGATAATATTTCATTAAAAAAAAGAACTTTTTACAAAGTATGAAAATTTTTTGTCCATTGAAAAAATAATTTCAAACGAAAAAAAAGTCTTCATGACAAAAAATGTAAAAGCTAGTATTTCAACTTAATTTCTTTTATTTTGAAACAAAAATAGTTACATTCAACTAGAAAGAAATTTTTTAACAAAAGAGTTGAATTGGTGGTCAACGCAGAAAAATTTCAACCAGATTCTTGAAGATTCAAGCCATGAAAGCGAATTTTCAACAAAAAAGTAGATTTTCAACCAAGTAATAAAAAATTTTAGTCAAAAAGATGAAATTTTAATGAAAAATGTAATAGACGAAATTATAACAAAAAAAAAGAATTTTTAAGTAGATTGTTTAATTTGAAACCAAACAGATGAATTTTGATTTAAAAAAGTTGACTTTCCACGAAATAAAATTTTTGTATCGAAAAAGATGAATTTTCAATGACAGATTAGGAAAAAAAAAATTTCACAAGAAAAAGTCAAATTTTCAACTATAATGATTAATTTTTAGCTACAAAAGATCTGTTTTTAACAAAATAGTGCAATTCGAAACCAAAGCGATGAATTTTTAACAAAAAAAAATGATTTTGAATTAAAAAAATTAATTTTCAAAGAAAACAGATGAATACCAAAAAGGATGGAATCTCAATGAAAAGTGTAATAAACGAAATTACAACTAAAAAAGTCGAATTGTCAACCAGATTGTTAAATTTGATACTAAAGAGATGAATTTTCAACCAAAAAGTTGATTTTTCAACAAATACATTTTTTTATCCAAAAATATGATTTCTCAATGAAAGAAAAAACACAATAAACGAAATAAATTAATAATTAATTAAAAAATAAAATTGAGAAACGAAATTCTAACAAAGAAATAAATATCAACCAGATTGTTTAATTTTAAACCAAAGAGATGAATTTTCAACAAAATATAAGAATTTTTAGTTTGTATTAAATTTTTAAATGATTTAGACCACAAAATTCAAATTTTAAGCAAAATTTATGAATTTAAAAAAAAATTGTCAACCAAAAATGTCATAATTAAATATTTGTTTGAAAACATTAATTTTCAATCAAAAAGGATAAATAATTAACTAGCAGTCTAATAGCTCATATATTTGAATGAAAAATTCAGTTTTAAATAAAAATTTTTATATTTAACCAAAAAACAATTTTTTAACAAAATAGTTCAATTGGTCGCCAAGACAGGAAAACAATCAACCAGATTTTTAAACATTCCAGCCAAAAAGGCCAATTTTCAACAAAAAAGTTAATTTTTAAGGGAATAAAAAAATTTTTATCCAAAAAGATGAAATTTTAATGAAATACGTATTAAGCGAACTTACAATGAAAAAAGTCGAATTTTCAACCAGATTGTATAATTTGAAACCAAAAAGATGAATTTTGAACAAAAAAGTAGATTTTGAACCAAATAAAATTTTTTTTATCTAAAAAGATGAACTCTCAATGAAAAATGTAATAAATGAAATTAGAACCAAAAAAGTCGTATTTTCAACCAGATTGTTTATTTTAAAATGAAACAGATAAATTTTTAACAAAACACATAAATTTTTAGCTAAATTGATCAGTTTTTAGCAAAATAGATTTGAAAACAAAAATGAATTTTGATTTTAAAAAAGTTGACTTTCCACAAAATAAAATTTTTGTATCGAAAAAGATGAATTTTCAATGACAGATGTAAAAAAAGAAATGTTAACAAAAAAATTCGAATTTTCAACTAGATTGATTGATTTTTAGCTACAAAAGATCAGTTTTCTTAGAAAAAAGTGCAATTTGAAACCAAAGCGATGCATTTTTAACCAAAAAAATGATTTTTAATTGAAAAAATGAATTTTCAAAGAAAGAAGATGAATACCAAAAAAGATGGAATCTCAATCAAAAATTTAATAAACGAAATTACAACCAAAAAAGTCGAATTTTCAACCAGATTGATTATTGAACAAATACATTTTTTTATCCAAAAAATGATTTATCAATGATTAAAAATACGAAATAAACGAAATACACAAAATAAATAAATAATTAATTAATAGATAAAATTAATAAACGAAATTTTAACAAAGAAAAAAATATCAACGAGATTGTTCAATTTTAGACCAAAGTGATGAATTTCAACTAAAAAAATAATTTTTTTAACAAAAAAGACGTGTTTTCAACCAAATTTATGAATTGTCATACTAAAAAAATCCATTCTCAACCAAAAATGTGATAGCGAAATATTCAATTTAAAAAACAATTTTTTAACAAAATAGTTAAATTGGTGGTCAACACAGAAACAAATCAACCAGATTGTTGAACATTCTAGCCAAAAAGGCAAAATTTCCTCAAAATAGTTGATTTTTAAGGAAATAAAAAAATTTTTATCCAAAAAATATGAAATCTCAATGAAAAATGTAATAAACGAAATTACAACCAAAAAAGTCGAATTTCAAAGAGATTGTTTAATTTGAAACTAAATATATTAATTTTCAACAAAACAGTTGATGTTTAAACAAGTACATTTTTTTATCCAAAAAGATGATTTTTCAATAAAAGATATAATAAACGAAATTTTAAAAAAGAAAATTTTTTTAACCGGATTGTTTAATTCTAAACGAAAGAGATGAATTTTCAACAAAATACATGAATTTTTAGCTACTAGAGATCAATTTTTAACAAAATAGTCACATTTGAATCCAAAAAGATAAATTTTCAACCAAAAAGATGATTTTTTTACCAAAAAAAGAAAAAGTTTTACAAACAATTTATGAATTTTCATACTAAAAAAAATTCCGTAATCAACAAAAAATGTCATAATTAAATATTCAGTTGAAAACATTAATTTCCAACCAAAAAAGATATTTAACTATTCAACAAGATATAATATTCAACTAGAAGTCTAATAGCTCATATATTACAACGAAAAATTAAATTTTAAATCAAAAATAGTTATATTCAGCCGAAAAACAATTTTTCAACAAAATAGTTAAATTGGTAGCCAAGACAAAAAAAAATCAACCAGATTGTTAAACATTCAAGACAAAAAGGCGAATTTTCAGCAAAAAAAAAGTTGATTTTCAACGAAATAATAAAATTTTTATCCAAAAAATATGAAATCTCTATGAAAAATTTAATAGACGAAATTACAACAAAAAAAGTCGAATTTTTAACCAGATTGTTTAATTTGAAATTGAAGAGATGAATTTTCAAACAAAAAAGTTGATACATACATACATACATTCTTTAATTCAAAAAGATAATTTCGCAAGGAAAGAAAAAACAAAATAAACGAAATAAATTAATAAATAAAGCGATAAATAATAAATAGATAAAATTATTAAACAAAATTTTAACAAAGTAAAAAAAGATTAACCATTTAAAACCAAAAAGATGATTTTTTTACAAAAAAAAGACGACTTTTAAACCAAATTTATGAATTTTTATACTAAAAACAATTCCATAATCAATCAAAAATGTTATAATTAAATATTCGGTCGAAAACATTAATTTTTAATTAAAAAAGATGATTATTCAACTAGAAGTCTAATAGATCATATATTTGAACAAAAAATTCAAATTTTAAATCAAAAATAATTATATTCAATCAAAAAACAATTTTTTAACAAAATATTTGAATTGGTGGTCAATACAGAAAAAAGTCAACCAGATTGTTGTTCAACAATCTGGTCGAATTTTCAGCGAAAAAAGTTGATTTTAACGAAATAATAAAATTTTTATCCAAAAAAGATGAAATCTCAATGATTGTTTAATTTTAGACCAAAGAGATGAATTTTCAACCAAAAAGATGATTTTTTTTACCAGAAAAGACGACTTTTAAACAAAATTTATAAATTTTCATATTATTAAAAATCCATATTTAACCAAAAATGTCATTGTTAAATATGCAGTAGAAAATATTAATTGTTAATTAAAAAATATGAATAATTAACCACAAGTCTAATAGTTCATAAATTTGAACGAAAAAATTCAATTTTAAATGAAAAATAGTTATATCACACCGAAAAACAATTTTTTAAAAAAGAAAAAAATTACCTACATTGTTGAAGAATTTAAGCCAATAAGACGAATTTTCAACAAAAAAGTTAATTTTTAACGAAAAAAATAAAATTTTCATCCAAAAAGATCAAATATCAAGGAAAAATGTAATAAACGAAATTGCAATATAAAAAGTCGAATTTTCAACCAGATTGTTTAATTTGAAACCAAAAAGATGAATATTTAACAAAAATGTGTATTTCGAACCAAATAAAATTTTTTTATCCAAAAAGATGAATTCTCAATGAAAAATGTAATAAACGAAATTAAAACCAAAAAAGTCGAATTTTCAACCAGATTGTTTAATTTGAAACCAAACAGATAAATTTTGATAAAAAAAAAGTTGACTTTTACCAAATAAAATTTTTGTATAAAAAAAGATAAGTTTTAAATGACAGATGTAATAAAAGAAATTTTAATCAAAAAATTCTCATTTTTCACCAGATTGATTAATTTTCAGCCAAAAAAGATCAGATTTTATCAAAAAAAGTAAAATTTGCAACCAAAGCGATGATTTTTCAATCAAAAAAATGGTTTTCAATCAATAAAATGGTTTTCAATTGAAAAAATTAATTTTCGATGAAAAAAAATGAATACTAAACTAGAGGTACAAAAGTTCATATATTTCAAAGAAAAAAATTCAATTTTAAATTTTAAACAGTTACATTCAACCAAGAAACAATCTTTACATAAAATAGTTAAATTCGTGATAAAAGCAAAAAAAAAAAATAATAATAACCAGATTGTTGAACATTTAAGCCAGAAAAGTGATTTTTTTTTCAAAAAAGTTTATTTTCAACGAAATAATAAAATTTGTATCCAAAAAAGTTAAAATCTCAATGAAAAATGTAACAAACGAAATTATAACTAAAAAAGTCGATTTTTCAACCAGATTGTTTAATTTCAAATTAAAAATATGAATTTTTAACAAAAAGTGGATTTTTAGCTACAAAAGCTTATTTTTTTATCAAAATAGTGAAATTTAAAATCAAAGAAATGAATTTTCAACAAAAAAGATGATTTTTTTCCTCAAAAAATACGAGTTTTAAAAAAATTCATGAATTTTTATACTAAAAAAATGTAGTGTCAACCAAAAATGTCACAGTTAAATATTGAGTTAAAAACATTAATTTTCAATAAAAAAAGATAATTACTCAAATCGAAGTGTAATAGTTCATATATTTGCACGAAAAAATTCAATTTTAAATCAAAAATAGTTATATTCAACCAAAAAACAATTTTACAACAAAGAAAAAAATCAACCGGATTGTTGAACATTTAAGCCAATACGAAGAATTCTCAACAAAAAAGTTGATTTTCAACGAAATTATAAAAATTTTTGTCAAAGAGATGAAATTTCAATGAAAAATGTAATAAACGAAATTACAACCAAATAAGTCGAATTTTCAACCAGATTCTTTCATTTGAGATGAATTTTCAACAAAAAAGTTGATTTTTAACCAAATAAATTTTTTTATCCAAAAAGATGATTTTTCAATAAAAGATATAATAAACGAAATTTTAACAAAGAAAAATTTTTTAACCGGATTGTTTAATTATAAACGAAAGAGATGAATTTTTAACAAAATACATGAATTTTTAGCTACTAGAGATCAATTTTTAACAAAATAGTCACATTTAAATCCAAAAAGATAAATTTTCAACCAAAAAGATGATTTTTTCACCAAAAAAAGAAGAAGTTTTACAAACAATTTATGAATTTTCATACTAAAAAAATTCCGTAATCAACAAAAAATGTATATCTTATACATTTAAACGATAAATTCAATTTTAAATAAAAAAGAATTATATTCAACCAAAAAACAATTTTTCAACAAAATAGTTGATTTTCAACGAAATAATAAAATTTTTATCCAAAAAAGATGAGATCTTAATGATAAATGTAATAAACGAAATTACAACCAAAAAAGTCAAATCTTCAACCAGATTGTTTAATTTTTAGCTACAAAAGATCAGTTTTCAACAAAATAGTGAAATTTGAAACCAAAACGATGAATTTTTAGCAAAAAAATCATTTTTAATCGAAAAGATTTATTTTCAAAGAAAAAAGATGAATACCAAAATAGATGAAATCTCAATGAAAAGTGTAATAAATGAAATTAAAACCATAACAGTCGAATTTTCAACAAAAAAGTTGATTTTTAACCAAATACATTTTTATATCCTAAAAGATGATTTCTCAATGAAAGAAAACAGTAAGAAACGAAAGTAATTAATATGTAAATTAATAAATAATTATAAATAAAATCAAATAACAAAATTATAACAAAGAAAAAAATATCCACCAGATTGTTTAATTTTAGACCAAAGAGATGAATTTTCAACCAAAAAGATGATTTTTTTTACCAAAAAAGACGACTTTTAAACAAAATTTATAAATTTTCATATTAATAAAAATCCATATTTAACCAAAAATGTCATTGTTAAATATGTAGTAGAAAATATTAATTTTTAATTAAAAAATATGAATAATTAACCACAAGTCTAATAGTTCATAAATTTGAACGAAAAAATTCAATTTTAAATCAAAAATAGTTATATCACACCGAAAAACAATTTTTTAAAAAAGAAAAAAATTACCTAGATTGTTGAAGAATTTAAGCCAATAAGACGAATTTTCAACAAAAAAGTTAATTTTTAACGAAATAATAAAATTTTTATCCAAAAAGATCAAATATCAAGGAAAAATGTAATAAACGAAATTACAACCAAAAAAGTTGAATTTTCAACCAGATTGTTTAGTTTGAAATGAAACAGGTAATTTTTAACAAAACACAGGAATTTTCACCTAAAAAAAATAGTTTTTTAACAAAATATATTTGAAACCAAAGAGATGAATTTTCAACCAAAAAGATAATTTTTTCAACTAAAAATACGATTTTTATATAATATTTATGAATTTTTAAACTAACAAAATACATTGTGAACCAAAAATGTCATAGTTAAATTTTTAATTAAAAAAATCAATTTTTAACGAAAAAATATGAATTTTCAACTAAAGATGCAATATTTCCTACCTTTCAAGAAAAAAATGCAATTTTAAATCAAATAATAAAATTTTTAGTCAAAAAGGTGGATTCTCAACAAAAGATGTAATAAGCGAAATTTCAACCAAAAAAGTTAAATTTTCTAGCAGATTGTTTAATTTAAAAGCCGAGATGTAAATTTTTAACAAAAAGATTGATTTTAAACCAAATAAATATTTTTTATACAAAAAGATGAATTCTCAACGAAAAATGTAATAAATGAAATTTCAACCATAAAAGTTGAATTTTTCAGCGGATTCTTTAATTTAAAATCCAACAGATGAATTTTGATTTAAAAAAAGCTGCCTCTCCACCAAATAAAATTTTTTTATCCAAAAAGATGAATTTTCAATGACAGATGTAATAAACGAAATTTTAACCAAAAAATTCAAATTTTTAACCAGAGTGATTATTTTTTAGCTACAAAAGATCAGATTTTAACAAAAAAAGTGATATTTAAAACAAAAGCGATGATTTTTCAACAAAAAAAAATTTTTTCATTTCAAAAAATTAATTTTCAAAGAAAAAAGATGAATCCAAAAAAATATGAAATCTCAATGAAAAATGTAATAAACGAAATTACAACAAAAAAGTCAAATTTTTTAGCAGATTGTTAAATCAACCAGATTTTTAAACATTTAAGCCAAGAAGGCGAATTTTTAACAAAAAAATTTATTTTTAACGAAATAATTAAATTTTATCCAAAAAAGATAAAATCTCAATGAAAAATGTAATAGACAAAATTAAAACCAAAAAAGTCGAGTTTTCAAGCAGATTGTTTAATTTGAAACCAAAAAGATGAATTTTTAACAAAAAAGTTGATTTTTGAACCAATACATTTTTTTATCCAAAAATATGATTTCTCAATATAAAAAAACAAATTAAACGAAATTAATATATGAAATGTCTGGTATTATTTGTGAAACTGTTTAAATAATTCAAAAAATAATTGTCATAATTATGTTATT
>JAAAKG020178927.1:0-26269 GCA_010014905.2 Druon quercuslanigerum
TCTCGCTTTCGACCGCTCGCTCGATATATGTTAAGAAACTAGATAGATATAAGACATTATGTAAATAGTTATAAATATTTGTAAATATTAAGGTAGAAATTTTCTTTCTGTTCATTATGTAAGTGGTATGGAATGGAAGTCATGTAAACCCTTAGGGGACACATTATGAATAAAGAAGATTACTGATTTTGAAAGCACAGTGATTAGCTACTAAATCGTATAATCATTGGCCGGAGCCAAAAACTTTTTTTGACAGGATTTTCACTCATTATTCGTTAGACAAAGTGAAAAACAATTATATATAGTCTATAAAAATTTTTAAAAATTTTAATGGATTTTTGTAAGGATATTAGTCCTTTGCTTTTCATATGCTGGGGTCAACAACTATTTTTCTACATCAGGGAGTCCAACGATTCTTGAAAACGTTTGTATTCATTCGAAAGTATTTACATATTTTTAATCTGTATAAAATCTTTGAAATCTTCGAAATTTTTCAAATATTCGACAACCTTGCAATCTTTATGAAATGTTCGAAATTTTCGGTAAAGGTTTGAGCAATTTTTTAAATGTGTACACGACTTTTTAACATCTTCGAAATCCGTGAAATTTTTGTATAATGTTTAAAATTCTTTTAAATATTTTTAAATCTTTTGAAATATTTAGTAACGTTTTTTAATATAGCGTGCACTAAAAACCGAGTGGTAAGTTAAACATCACAAACAAAATTTACACTTTAACACTCTATTAGCGGAGACAAAACTAAAAACTTATAGAATTATTCGCAATGCTAAAGTCTGTTCATTGCAATCTAGAAAATAATTAGTAAAGTCTACAAAAAAGGCGAGAAATTTCGTTGATTATTCTGCAATGAGTAAAAGATCAATTATATCTTGATAAATAAAAAACTTTTCGCTCGCAAGATTTCTTCTAAACGATGTTTCTTTAATATTAATCCAAGATTTAAATTACTTTTTCATTTCAATAGAATAACGGTTTAGAAAGACAAAAATGTAATTAAATGCGTAAATTTCTCGATTGCAATATTCCAATTTAAATAAAAAATATTTTTAAATTTTTTCTAGTAATTCAAAGGCAAAATAAAAAATTATAACGAAATGAAATGCACTTTCCAGATTAAAAATAAAATCAAGAACAATTCCTGGATTTCCTTAAATTCTCGCACTATAGACACCCTGATTTAAAATCATTCTGAAATCTTTCGAAATCGTTAAAATCATTTTGGAATCTTTGCAGCTCATTTCATATGTTTGAAATCCTTTTGAAGTGTATTTGAAATCACTAAAATCTTTAAGTCATTGAAACCTTTGAAATATTTCTTAAATTCTGTAAAATAGTTGAAATTTTTTAAACATTTTTGAAAATTTTGAAATGATTCAGAATCGTTGAAATCTTTCTGAAATCTTACCAATCTTCTGATATCTTTTGAAACCTTCCAGAATCGTTGAAATCTTTTAAATTTTTCGGAAATTTTTGGGAAATATCGGATATCAATTGTGAAATCAATGAATGTCTTATTTTTAAATAAATGTAAATATTTTAAATCTTATTTCAAATATATAAAATCTTAAGTAATTTTTCGAAATCGTTAAAATTATTGTGAGATCTTCTAAATATTTGTGAAATCATTTATATCTTTTAAAATATTTAAACAATTTTTGATAAAACACTTCTCTGAATTTTTTTTAGATCTTTATAATAATTTTGAAAAATTTGAAACTTTTGTGAAATATTTGAAATTTTTTGAAATCCTTGAAACCTTTGTAAAATCATTTAAATCTTTGTGATATCATTGAGCTATTTCAGAGTCATTAAGATCTTTGAAAACCTACTGAAATTTTCGCGAAATCTTTAAATTTGTTGTAAAATACTTTGAAATTTTCTGAAAGCTTTTGAAATCTTTCGGAATCGTTGAAAAACATTAAATCTTTCTGAAATCTTTGCAATCTTCTGATATTTTTTGAAACGATGCGGAGTCAGTTAAATCTTCTGATATCTGAAATTTGTGAAATCATTGAAAATCTTATTTTTAAATGAATATAGTTGCACTCTTAAAACCTTTTTAATACATTATAAATATATTGAAATTTTTCTGAAACCTTTCGTAATCGTTAAAATCATTGTGAAAAATTTTTGAAATATTTGCAAAATTAAAGAAAAATCTAAATTCTTATGGAATCGTTGCAATCTTTGCGAAATCTTGAAATCTGATGAAAACTCAAGGCGAGTGGTCAACCCCTTGGGTATTTGAATTATTCAATTATTTACTTATTATATAGTGAAGACCTGCATAGTAGTTTTACCAAAGAAGCAAATTGCGGCAAATCATGCTCAGATTTCCCATGATGTTTTCCGATTTCATGAAGATCGTATCCTGTGCAGAAATTGCCGTTAGCCCCGTGGAGGATACCAACTGAAACTTCCTTGTTTTCGTCGAAAGCGTCTAGAGCTTCTGAAAGGTACTGGGCGGTAGAAACGTCGAGACTGTTTTTTTGCCTGGGACGATTAATGGTAATCGTCATTATCTTATCTGCGATATTTACTAATATCGTCTTTTCTGAAAATGTTTGAAATAATATTAGACTGAGTTCATTTCAAATCCTGTAATGATGTTTGCATAAGGTTGTCAGAATATTTTGGCATTAAAATATATTATTTTACACTCTAAATGAAGGATCACGTACTTCAGCGTTAGGATGAAAATATTTTTTCCAAAAATAGTGAGATGTTGAAGGTACCCTTATAATTTCATAAAAACTGCCAAAATATTTTACAAAATAATGCAGTTTTTTTACCAAATACATATATTTAGTTGGGTTTTCTTTCATGCAATGAGGAATTTTCAGCTCTATCGAATGATCTAAACACAATATCAAAATTATCAAAATTGAGAAAATGGAGGCGGTTTTTCTGAAAATGTTGAAACTGAATTTTTTTGAAAAGGCCACCTTTAATTTTTTTGCGAATTTTTTGTGAATCAAAATTGTCAATTTTGTTAAATACTACCAAAAAGGAGTAAATACCAAAAACAAAATTTGTTTAACAAATGCATTTTATTTCAAAAATCCTCTTTCACTTTTTTAATATATGGCACCGGAGCAATTTATATGCTTATTTACTCAATCATGATTATCTCGGTCATGATCCATTACCGCCTCTCGTACAATTAATTTCTAATTTTTAATAATTTTAAAACAATTTTATTTCATTATTTTTATTAAATCCGTTGAGCTCATACTTATTATTTTTTGAATATAAGCCATCTCAAAAAGTCACTTCTTTAAAATGAAATAGTAAATAAAATAATATTAAAATAATAAAAAGGTATTTAAAAATATCACCAACTATAATTTTCCTTAAAGTACGAGAGTACATGGTTGAGTAAATAAGTATATAAATTGATGAGGTGCAATATATTATAAAAGTGAAAGAGGCTTTTTTCAATAGAAAGAAATTGTTTAACAAAATCTAAACTTGCAGAATATGTAGTCTACATTATCGACAATCCACATAACAAAATTTAAAGAAGATATTTTCCAGAAAATTCATTTTCAAAATTTTCAGAAAAATCGCCGCCATTTTCTCAAACTTGAAAATTTTGATATTTCATCCGGATCATTCGATAAAAAACTGCATAATTTTGTAAAATATTTTGGCATTTTTTTATGAAATTGTACTATGTGCCAAACGGTGAAATACATGGTCCCTCATTTTGAGTGTAAAATTATATACTTTTATGCCAAAACATTCCGACCTCATGTAGACCTCATTGCATGATTTTAAATGGAATCAGTCATTAAAATTTTAATTAAAACTTCACCAATCCATTTCAAGGCAGAAAGGTTTTACTTTTTGAAGTAGCCAATTTTTAAAAAACAATAAAATTTCTACGAAGTTACGCGTACAATGAATTTTTTACTTCGTTTTTCAAAAAACTTCCTCTTTTTTAAAAGCCTTTATAACTTTTGACCGGAATAAAGGTTAAAAAAAGGAGAGCGGTTTTGATGAAAATATTAAAACTCGATTTTTTCCAAACCCCACACTGATATTTTTGCCAATTTTTTGTTGCATTTTAACTTTTATAAGGAAGATATCTGGTTAGTTTTATGCGAGCGAAATAAATGTTGTGACTAGGAGAATTTGTTTCGTATAAAATCGAATTTTATTAGGGAAAAAATATACTGGCCACAAAAATTGTTTACTGCGCATAAAGCTGATAGGGTGCCTTTTTGCTATTAACAGAAACTTTTAAAAAAAATTGAAAAGGCTAAAAAAGATAGGGTTATTCAGAAAATGTTTTTTTCGTGTTCTCAAAATTTAAAGAAAAAAAATAATAAAGATTTTCTGGAAAAAAACACCTTTTATATTCTTCCCAATGGTTTAAAAAGATTCTGCTACCAGAAGAAATACATCCTAGCAGCTTTATGGGCTACACCTTTTTTGAGGTTGGGAGGAATTTCTATGCTAAGAATATAATTTTTGAATTTTTCTCTTAAACGATGGAAGACATCGCAAAAGAGTAAGAGGTATTTTTTATAGAACCTTTTTTCGACTTGCAAACTTTTATCTCAAAATTTGTCTTCCCTATCATTGTTTGCGAGAAAACTAAGAAAATTTGATTTGATGAAAAAAAAATTCTCCTAGCCACAAGTTATTTTGCCAGCATAAAACTTGCAATACGTCTTCCTTATAAAAGTAAAAATTGAACAAAAAATTGTCGAAAAAAAAATTACAGAGGATTACAAAATTAAAATAAAACTTAATAGATTTTTTTTTTGCGAATTGAAAAAACCCTAATTTTCTCTAAAAAACAACATTCTTCGTCAACGAGAGATTCTGCGCCTTTAGGTGTAAAACCTACCCGACATGAAATTGATTTGGTCAGTTAAATTTCTAAATATTCACTCTAACATTGAAAACAAGAAGTCATTTCCCGATTTAATTTTAATTCAAGCAAAATATAATGTACTAAAATGGTAAAATATTGAAATCTAAAAAAATTTTCAATATACAATATAAAAAATCAATCATATTGAAAGGATAGAAAATTATTTAAATTTTGAAAACTAATCATAAAAAACACTATTTTTCTAATTCTTACCGGTGTCAGGTTTTGAAATAGAAGAATTCTTTGCACCGGAAACATCAGAAGTTGTGTTGGAGGTTAGGGTTCGTCTCAAATTTTGTTTCAAATGTTCACACAAAACAGGTATTCTCCTTGAGAGAATCATTGTTCTATTTTAAGGAATAATCTTTTTTTTGAAACTAGGTGAATCTTAGCAAACAAGATTCATATACGATTTCTCCGCAATAATATTTATTCCGCATGTTCCGCATTCACAACCAACTGCTCCCATGCTCCTATGTGTCAATCTGTATAATTAAAAAATATATAGGTTAGGAAAATAAGAATGACCAATCGCTGAATTTTATTTCGTTCAAGATTCAATGCTGCATTTGTTAAAACTGATTTTTACTAAGTATCATTTACAACACATGCATCGAAAAAAGTGTATAAAATACTTGCTAAAATTGATATTAGTATATTAATTCAAAACATTTCTAAAAAAGTTGTTTTGAACATGCGAATTTTAAATCTTCTTGTTTTAGGATTGGCAGCCCTATTGCGGCAATCTACGCGAATTTCAAACTTAACATTTAAGTAAAGTTAAGCTTTTGAAAGAATATTATAAACAATTATTAGAAAAAATACGAAGCGTGAACTATTGTGTAATAAAAAGATGAAATACCAAGTCGAGAAACGTTATTGAAGAGTTAGGATGGGTAAAAAAATGGACCTTACCTACCGTTGTTCAAAACTTACCTCTCCTCTTCAATAATGCTTCCCGACTTTGCGGTTTACTTATAGTTGTAAGCTAGTCCACGTCTGATATTTGTTCCACTCATATTTCATGTTTTTCTTTGGAAATCTGTACATTGCTTAACTATGCTTTCGAATTTCGCGGGCTAATATGCGCATACCACGTGCAACTGCGCGTGAAAAGAATGGCAAATGAAATCGTGTAAAGCGTTCGCAAAACGTAAACAAAGTGCCATGGTATTGCCTTATAATCGTTATTATTTAAAGCTTTTTTGTACCTGAAAAATGTAATTAAACATTTAATGTTAAATGGCTTAGGTTTAAGTGTTTTTTTTTTATAAAATGCGTGGATGCTGCTCAACTGTGTGTCAAACGTAAATGCTCCGATTTATAATTTAGAATCTTAGGACGTTTAGGTTATAAAACGAATCAACTACAAAAAACCGGTTCATTATGCATTTCTCGGAGGAATTCAATAAGTTCATTACTTCTTCGAAGAGCAATAAGGTCACGGATAAAAAGGTATGTTAGTGATTAATTTTAATTATGTCAGAGCTAACAAATTTTCTCTTTTAATGGTTGATTGCTCTCGAAGTGCTGTATAAAGGGAGCACAGGATGAAGCTAATTTGTATATTTTTAAGTAGATATTTTGAAAATATTGAAAATTTTAATGTTTCCTTAAGTGCTCAATAACTTCTGAAATAATAAACATTTTTTATTTTTCTTGGGCTCATTTTTAAACTTTTTATTCACCGAATCATAACAGCTTGTGGGTATAAATCGTAAAATTTTGCTGATCACATTGCAAGAACTTGAAGTTGTGACAAAAAACTTAGAAAAATTTGAAAACATCTTATCTGTAGGAAAATCATAAAAAAATCTAAATAAATACATGTTTTAAGGAACTTTTATAGAATTTTCATGATTATATGTTTCATATATTCTAAAAAAATATTTTATTAATATATATTTATATTTATGCTCATGAGCTATTGTGATACGGTGAAAAAATAGAATCAAAATGAGCCCAATTAAATTGAAAAATGTTTATTATTTCGGAAGTAATTGAAAATTCAAGAAGACATTAAAGTTTATACTATTTTTGCATTATTTAGTTTTTAAAATAGACAAATTACAACGACTTTTCCCGGCCTTTTTAAGCATTTCCATTGTTTAATATACTTTTTTGAATAACACTAGGAAAAAGTGCTTATATTGAAGTAGTTTTTGGAAAAATTTAATTATTTTTGTTTAGAAGTGAGAAATAAAAAAATATAACTCAAATTTCCACTCGTTAACCTGTCCCCAAATAAAAATTCGCATACAAAACTTGAGAAATTGATGGAAAAAATTATTTCGTTAATGATTTATGTACCTAATATTCATATTTTATGATATAAGTCGAGAAAAAAAAACGATTTAAAAAATCTAAAAATAATGAATACCGTTGCGAGGTAATAAGGCTGTATTTACTATGGGTCTTTTTATATTTGCTCGCACTATGAGTGCTTTGCTTCCTCATAGAGGTTGTTTCTTCTGTAAGAAAAAAAAATGGACTATCAATATTTTTCAATAGATGCGTCTCCAAAACGCCAATAAATACATCATACGCAGTTCTGTTTTGTATTGAATGTATTGAAACAGTTTCCCTCATATAAAGATAAACGATATATTTTGAAAATTTATAAATAGGTATTGGCAGTTCATAAAAGGACATGGTAGGTTCTTGAATGGTCATTTGATGCCCGTTAAAGACATGAATAAATATATCAGATAAAATGCTGTAATATTTATAATATGAAACAAGTTTTCTTCATATAAACAGAATGAACAACTTTTTTGTTTAATTTCATAAATCGGTACAAGTAGGGCATAAAAAGTTATCTAATAGGTCATTCAACGCGTTTCGTAGACGCAAATAAATATATCCGAGTGGGTACATTTGGAAATTCATACTTCATTTTAAAGACTAGTAGCTGAACAGAAACTGAATCTACGTCTTTGTAAGTAGACTAATTTTAAAGGATGGAAAATCTCGCGTCGAATCAGCATGCGTTGAAATTATTTTAATGAAAAAGTCAACAAATATGTAGTTTCAAAGTTAAAAGTTTATTTTTTGTTGTCTAAATGCACATTTTAAAATCTTGAGTTCTACCACCATTAAATATTATGTTATTACTGAGCATTCATAGAAAATAATTACTTATGCAATATTAATTTTTGGGAGTCAAAAGTCCGAGATTCCTCGTTAATGTTCATTTTTTTATAAGGTGCAACTTAATATTCTTTTATATGCTATTATTATATATCTAATGGAATCTGAAGTTCCACCTTATCAAAAAATGAAGGTTAACAACGAAGCTCAGTCTTTTGAGTGCCGAAAATTAATATGGTTAATTAACATGAACCAATGAAAAAAGTATCACCTGGAGGGAGGAGGGGCAGAAGTTTCTGAAAAATGTATCACGTATTTTGTGAATAACACATTCGCTTATATTAGCAGAAAACGCAATTAAACATAATTTTCGTTTTAAAATTCATCATACACTACAAAAATATGATTCTTGATTTCCGAATCTCACATTTTTATTCAATTTTTGGTGTGAAATATTTTAAAAATACCTTAAAGTTCGTTTTCTAAAGTTCCATTAAAAAAAAAGTCATAGTCCAAATTTCATAACTTTTTGGCCACGGCCTTTAAATAGTTTTTCGAATTTATGTAATTAATATATAATTTATAATTATTTATTAGAATATTTTTTATAAATTATTTATTTTATATAATTTTATATATACAAGAACGTTCCTAAAAATAATTTTTCTGAAATTAAAAAAATTTTAATCGAATAATGAATTAGGCATGTCTAATCATAACTACTCTAAATTTATAGTTTAATATTATTCACAGGCTGCTGTAGAAATTATGCTCAGTTTATACGGCAATACCGATGCTGTTCGAAAAATTAGCACTAATACTTTAGAAAAGGTACCTGATACTGTTACGTGGGATCTGATTATAAATACAGCACATCAAATAATATTAGATGTACGTATCCCTTTAATTTAATAATAATGGAATACATTAATTGAAATATGCACAAAATAAATTAACTTTTTGTATAAAAATACATATCGAATTAATCTACAAAATCATGACTAATTTTATTGAAACTTTTGAAGAACAAAATTGGAAAGGCAGCAGCCAGCAAGACAATGGTTTGCAATTTTGTTGAGCAAACATTTGAAAATGCAAGGACGATGTTCACTCGGCCAGATTTTGCGCCCGTAATTTTTGAAATATTAGAAAATGATATGTACGCTTTTTACCAAAATATGTATATAAGAGCATTACGTGTTTACATACTTCCTGTATCTGCGTACCGACTTCGATTCTCTTCGGAATGCTGGCAGCAGCTGCTTCAAGTTTGCGTCAATCTATATTCACGTCAAACGACATCTAAAGACAAGAGCAATTTAATCAAAACAATGCAATCGATTGTGGAATACGGATGCTTGGAATCACATCTCACCCTAATTTTGAATAAGTTTCTACCAGTTTTAGGTAAGAAAATAGGTTTCAAATATATAAAAAGTGATCAATTTTTATGATTGTAATTGAAAACAGGAAAATCTCACTCTGTGGCCCCCTACATCTTTCATATTTGATGTTGACCCTATAGTACTCTTTTTCAAAATTTAATCTCTAAAGAATTGAGTTCCTTTTCATTTAATTCTTAAAACTATTAAAATCATATTTTTTAAATCTAATTTATCTTTATAATTACTCGACCATCTTTAATTCCAAACATTTATTCGTTTTCATAATATACATAACTCTGTACTTGGTCCAGTTTTTGCAACCTAGACGGTTTGGTGAGATTTCACTCATTTTATTACAAAATAATGAAAAAAAAACTTTATTCATATATTTTAAAAACTTTTAAAGTTGTACATTTTTTTAAATTTCGATTTAAATTACTTTAATAATCCCTCTTATAATCTAGTTGTCTTGGTCATAATTTTAGAAGTAGTGAATTAATAAATCCTAAAACAATGCTAAGTTTATTTACAATTTGATGCAATTTGATACCTTATCTTTTTCTGTACACGTGAACTAACCATAGGTAAAAAAAACCTTTTTTATTTTTATTTAACTCTTAAAATTTTTCATATAATAGCGGTATCGAAACTGCTTTAAAAATAGAACTAGAAAATAACACCACGTATGTTCAATTCAAATTTGATCTAAATTAGTTCAGTAGATTTTGCCATAGATGTAAGCAAAATTAAAAAAAGAACTTTCAAATTAATATAAACCCCTTCCTTTTCTTTTTTAACTTGCGCAATTGTTTTAAAAATGTGACTATAAAATAGCGTCACGCATCAAATTTAGTGCAAATCGTGAGAAAATGGATTTTTTTATAGGTTTCAACAGTAAAAATCTTATCTCTTTGATTTCATCAAGCTCTTATTGTAAAAAAAATTCATATAGTTTTATATATTACAATGATTTACCAAGTTCAAGGGAAATCGGATAAGACTTGCGCTTTCAATCCAATAAAATCTAATAAATGCTGTATAAATCCATTGTTTGTTTCAGTTTAATAAATTATGTTAGTATTTGTAAAGTAGCAATAAACTGTGGTTCTAAAACAATTAAAATATTATTATTCAAAAATATAAGAAAGTCAGTTAATGCTGAGACACTATCCAGAAATAAAATTGTTTAGTGCATAACGTTTTTTTTATTTGTTAACTAAAAAGTTAATAGGCTGTTGTTGTTGTGTTTTTACTTCCCTTTTAGGCAAAAGTGAAAATGTATAAAATTATAATTTATATCTAATGATCAGTACCGGATTTCCATTTTTATTCAAATTTAAAGGTCCAAATAACCGCATTGTCAAATAAATCATTTTAATCCGCATTATTTTTTTTGCTATATATTAAACACAAAATTAATTAAACGAATTAATTTTTTGTTTTATTTGTTACCATTATAAAGGTTCCTCTATGAGAAATTACAACATTACTTTATTTGCCCCATCTTCTATTCTATATATATTTCATATGAGACCCGGTAGTAAGATAAAAATAATAAACCTTAATTTCGATAAATCCAAAATTACAGCAGTAAATTTTTTATATGCAGAAAGCATCTTCAAACACGTCAGGTCAGATCAAGTAGTAGCCGAATCTGCAATTCAACTTGGAACAAGTGTTTGTCGACAAATCGCAGTAGAAAGTCATTTCGCATTGTGCGATTTTGGTGAAACTATTTTGTCAGACATTATTTTTTTAAGCGGACGTACAGAAAAATATCGATTATTTCAAATCCTAGTTCAAGCTCACCATCCTAAGGGCATAACTATAACAGAGTCCGCCTTTTACGCTAAAAACAAAGAAGAGTGGAAAGACATATTACTCAACATGTTTTCCATGATAGTCAAAGAGTGCCGACCAGAAATTTTGTCTCAGCCTTTCATAGACTTCGCATCTGCAGGTGAGTCATGCTAATTATATTAATATTGTACTAAAATAAAAATAAATAAATAGGAAAAACCGCTCATTATATCATTTTCTAATTTGATTTCCGGATTTTTGTTTTTTAAATATTTTTTGTATGTTTTACACAAGTGTTTCATTACTCTTGTATTAACTGTATACCCTCTCTGCAATATCGTGCACCTCCATGCGATTCCTCCCAATCCCATGTAATCATTAACATTCCCTTGTAGATCCTTGCAATCTATCAAATTTCGTCCAATCGAAT
This sequence comes from Druon quercuslanigerum, assembly GCA_010014905.2. Classification (NCBI taxonomy): domain Eukaryota; kingdom Metazoa; phylum Arthropoda; class Insecta; order Hymenoptera; family Cynipidae; genus Druon; species Druon quercuslanigerum. The sequence goes on from JAAAKG020178927.1 coordinate 11,612, forward strand.
GCCCTGATTGCAATCTCATGCATTTTCTTAATTACATTACGGATCAACCATAAGGGCAATTTTTGTCCCCCCCCCCCCAACTGGCAACCGTTGATTAATAAGACTAAAGAATTCTGATCCAATAGGTTGAATTTTCCATGACCAAAAAAGAATTTTTTTAAAAAGATTAATTCTTTAGGAAAAAAGAAGAGTTTTTATTAAAATTCAAGAATTCTAAACCTAAAAGTTGAATTTTTTGGAAAGAAAGACTTTTTTAAATTTTAAAAAAGTAGTTCAACTTTAAAACCTAGTTATTAAATTTTTAATCAAAAAGATTAATTTGCTACCAAAAAAGACGAATTTTAAAAAAAATTCAAAAATTCTGAAACAAAAAGTTGAACTATCAACTAAAGAAAGAAGAATTTTTAGACAAAAATATAAATTTAATATAAAAAAACAAAGTTTTAATAAGATTAAAGATTTCTAAACCAAAAAGTGTAATTTTCAACTAAAATCATAAATTTTATAACAAAAAGATTAATTTTCTACCAAAAACATTCATCATTTGGAAACGTACTAAAAACGTTACCATATATGGTAACGTTTAGAGAAAAAATGGGCCTTAATTCTAAAAGATTAATATACGCGTAACGTTACTTTGACTGGGCCCCCCCCCCCCCCCATTCCCGTTACCAACTGTAGGATTTTTGAGACCTTCCCCCAGTGGTAGCGTAATTTGTGGGTGATCCCTTAAATCTTCATAAAATCTCGAGGGATATATAAAATTGTGTACGATCTTATTCTCTCAAAGTGAACGATTGTGATTCACGGGTTAAAATAGCCAAAAGTGGGTCACTAGTATCACTTCAGTGAAAAATGTACTGACAACCACTCAAATATAATTGATTACCAGTGAACTGCTTGCTGACTGCCAGTGAAATTTCTCAATCTTTAACCATAGATATCGATCTTAGCGAATCACTGGCAATCAGTGCGAATTTTACTGGTAATCAGTAATATGTCACTGGTTGTGAGTGAAATTTTCACTCATGTGATAGCATTGACCCACTTTTATCTATTTTAGTCACTGAATCTCACTGGTTCTTTTCAAGACAGAATGCATCGCTTGTAATCGCATGCAATCCCTTGGAATCTTATGCAATATCCTGCAAATCCATGGAATCCCATGCACTATTTTCCAGTCACATATACATTCTTTCACAATTACTTGCAATATTGCAATCTAATAAACACCAGAAATCGGTGAAATGAACCCTTCGGCTTTAAAAGTAAGCAATTACCTGTACCTTTAAAATAATTGTAAAACATTATACGAGTCCATTTCTTACAGTTTTCAGACAAATAAGCAAATTGCCCAGTGACCACCAGACTTTAATTTTAAAATCAGAATACGAAGACGAATACTCGCAGCCTATAAAAAAGAGACGCCTTAGCGTAAAATGTGGAGTTCTAGTAAACACGATAAACGAAAATGAACTCAAACTAGCCTGGCCCACAATCCAGATACTCGCAAATCTACTCAAAAATCACCCAGACAGTTTAGAAGCTGACGAATTCATGGAACTCGTCCGTGTCGTAAAATTTCTCTTTTCAAAATTATCGGAACACAAAGTCGCCATGGGAAGCTTGTGCCAATTGGCTTTAGAAATTATACCAATTCAAGAGAAGTTTAGCACTCTGGACAAAAACTTTGAAGACAAAAACTTTGGAAGCGAGATTTTAAATTCACTTTTGAGGCATTTACACGCCGTAGAAGATAATAACTTGGGTCATCGTTTGATCCAGTCCCTTATCGAGCACGGACAAATTTCGAATTTTGATGTCATCCTCAGAGCTTATGTTACAGGAGCAATGAAATGGACTTCCAGCAGTGTTCGAACTTTGCTTTTACTCTGCAGACATGCAAACTTACCAGAAAAAATAGTTCAAGCAGACGAAACCGTTTCATCCGAACCTCTCAAAATCAAACTTCTAAAATGGGCTTTGAACATACCGTGGCAATCTAACTTCTCCCAATTCCCCATAGATGATTTGACCGAGATTCTCTCCAATTTCCCGCTCAGATTTTGGTGCAAGGAGTCTTCCAACTTAACTAACACTTCCAGATTTTTATTCAGTGAAGGACGCAACCTTCGAATTCGAGAAGAAGCCAGCATTCTTGATGATGTTAAGCCGATAACTCATTCCGATATTGACAAGTGTCACTTGGCTCTAGATTTTGAAATCGACTTATTCTCTGACCTCAAGATGGAAACCTCTGAGAAATTCGAGTCAAAACAAATCAACCCAGCTTATCGAAGATCGGATCTCGAGTTCCTAGTTTCCGAACTTAGCAAACCATTACAAGTAGACATCAGATTTGGGAATGTCTCTACCATGTTAATGAAAAACATGATTGTGGCGAGAGCTCTTTCGGGATTGAAGGAATTATGCCTCGGAGACGAAGTCGAATTTCATTCTCTTTATAACACCCTTTATAATTCACTCGAGAAGGTCTTCACTTTTCTCGCAGACGTGGACTTTTCAAGGCAAAGATTGACTGATTTGGAATTGGTTTTAAATTCCCTGAGTCTATTTTTCCAAGCTTCTTACCACGGTATGATTATTGAATGTATCTTGTCAAGCGTTTCTCAAACTTCGTTGCTCAATCTCTACAATATTTTAGCCCTTGAAAGTGAGTCAAATGAAGAAACTGCACTTTATCTCTGTCCTAATCTTGAAGATGAGGTCAAGTTGGATTACCAAAATCAATCTCCATCAGAACTTTCGAGAACGGAGATTCTGAGACTACAAACTACGAGGGCTTTAAAAAATTACTGTTGTTTGACATCTGATTCTACCATGACAGGAATCCAGGAGCAACTCATCACTAGCTTAATTCAAAGTAACTTTGCTGATATTTCCACCAGCTGTGACATAAAAATTGCTACACTACTTTTAGAAACAGTAAACCAGGAAATCGTTCTGAGCGAAAAAGTTTTTGAGAATTTGGTTGATCTTTTGGTTCTTCTATCGATAGAATTTCAGAGGCATCAGAAAATTGTTCGCTACGTTCTGAGAATCCTTCCTGATTATTTTAAACACTCAGCAAAACTTGGATTTGCAGAGAAGCTTTTGAAAATTCTACTCGACATAGACAGGAACATCGATAGGAAAATTCACGGACCTTTGGTGCATCTTCAGTTTGTTAAATGTCTTTCTGTATTGATTTCCGTCTACCCAAACTTGACTTACATGGTGGATAAGAAGTCTCAAAGTATTTTACTATTGATTTTGCGATACGTTAGTAATCCATTCTTGATCGTTAGATTGGAGATAGCTAGAAGCATCTATACTCTATTTTCCAAAAAGGAAATCAGCTTCGAGAAGAAACAGAGCTTCTACAACAATCTAATGATAAAGATGAAATCCCTCAAGGTAGAAGAAGCGGAAAAAACAGACGAAAGAGCAGCAAAACTCGCGAGTTTTCTCTACATAATCGGAGCCGTAATAAGCAGTGATAGTATTTTTCAACACCAAGCTCTCTTTAATCTTCTTCAGCTTTCATTATCAGAGAAAATCCCTATAAAGATAATCCAAAAAGTCGTAAAAATCTCTGGCTCTTCCCTAGAAGATAATTTGGAATATCTTCTGATTCACTGGTGCGCTAGAGAATCCTTCGACTCCTTTCCATGGAGTCTGATTGGATCTCCGGATGACTTCTTTATCGGGAATATGCACATTCCGATTTTGAGAAAAAACAAAACCATTTCACAGGCAGTGGACCTGTGCAAAAAAGTGGGTCTTTCTTTTGAAAACAGTTTCAAGAATTCTTTTCCTAAAATCGTTGCTTGGTTGCTATTTTACATCTCCAAGGAAGAAAACTGGGCGGTAGATATGTTCGAGAATCTGAAAAATAATAGAGGAGAATTTCAGTTGGTGCGAAGGTTCGAAGAGCTGATAAAGGAAACTTTGGATTTCGTGGTTGTGAATTTGATTACGGGACTTGATGACGAGGATCATTTTTCGCAGCTCTTTGGAGTTAACATTATGATGCCTGAGTCTATTCCAGTAAGATTGAAAATTGATGAACTTGATAAGTGCATCCATATCTTGGAAGAAGTTTTACAAGAATCGTTTATCCCATTTTTGGTCGAAAAGCAAAAAAACCTTCTGCAGAAGATCTTGTTGAGTTTGACTTCCAACATCTACGAAAACGATAAAGCAAAAAAGAAATCTCCAGAGCACAGACTCAAAGCTTTTCATCACTATGTTTACTTTTGCACTCTTCTGATGCGAGAACTGAAGAACGATTACTTCGACGACATGTGGATTTTTGTGGTGAGAGATATTTGCTACAGTTTGCTGCATTTAATCAAGGGCAGATCAGATAATACCCCGAGTAATCAAACTGATCTATCAGAATTAGCTTGCAAATTCCTAGACGAATTTCTATGTCAAATCCTGCCAGAAAGATCTGCAGCTGTAAAAGAAATTTTCGTCCTTATCGTCAGAACGTTAACTCCTCTCGCTTCCCTCGATGATTCTTCAATCGCTCTTCAAACACTCAAATTTCTGATTGTTGATCAAAAGGAAGTTTTCAGTGATGTGATCCCAAAACTCAACTCCTTTGCTCAAAGTTTACCATTTAAGGAGATCAGGGCTGTTTGTGAAAGCCTCAAAATAAAATACACCCTCGAAAGTGAAATCGAACACTTCTTAACTGTTACAGACGAGATCAATTTGCCGAGCAATGCGAGTAGTCTTCTTCTTTTAAAGGGGAAACTGTCAGAAAAGAAAGAAGAGTTGAATGATATGTACAGAAAACTGGAAAATCTGAGAGGATTTGCTGAGGATTGTGTATCAAGTCTTCTTCATCAGTTGATTCACAGACTCGTGAAATTGACAGAGTCCTCGGATCCCATAGTTTCTGAAGAAGCTGCTAAATGTTTAGGAATTCTAGGGCCTGGAGATTTGACGACGATGATCTTGCACCCGGAAAAAGCGGAAATAAAGGAAGCGACTGATGGAATTGAAATGCTGACATACAAGATATTGATTATACTCTCGAATTATATAATCGAAAAGGATATCGTGTTGAGGAAAGCGAGTTCTGATGCACTTTATGCTGTGCTGTCGTCACCTTGGGGACAGAAGCTCATAAATCTGAAATATTTAAACGACTTTGAGAAGATACTTGATGCAAAGGAAACAAGACTTTGTTTGGATCGGATCCGGCCTTTCGTGATAAAAAACAGAATTGCTAATACGAAAATCGGTATTGACAGGTCGAAGTTTGAGAAGATTATTGACTCTGAAAATTCCCTTTGGAAGGATCAATCAAACTGTCCGTATTTTGAATGGATCACGGGATTTGTCTGTAAAATTTCTGAGAGTTTTTGTAATTTTTATCTTGAGAGTCTGATACCGATTTTTAAAAGCAATGTACAGTTTTGTGAAGAGATCATTTCCAGGATTATTAATATTATGATTCGATTGGATAGTTCGATTGCTTCTGATCTCTGCGATGGTATCAATCGATTCTTTCGATATAATTGTGGGACAAGAGATGAAGTTTTCCAGAAAAGTGGAACTCGTAATCAAGATTCCGTAAGATGCATGTTAAACATTGTAAATTTTTTGAGGATTCAGGACGATGAAGGTGTTGAACTGAGATTTGATTATCTTCCGATTGCGAAAGCTGCTCAGTTTTGTTCTGCGTATTTTACTTCTGTATTGTACGTAGAGTTATGGTGCGAAACTTTTTTAAATGGAAGGAGGGATATTGGACGTACTTTGATTATTGATCGAATTTATAATGATGATCCGATTCAAGGAAAAATTGTCAAGGACATTTTGAGAGAGGCAAGTATTCAAATTGGAGATCCGGATGCAGTTTATGGATGTGGGACTGCACATTTGAAAGATCGAGAAGCTAGACTACAGTATTTTGCGGATTTAAAACAATGGGATCAGATGCTTATTTTGCAGGATTCGAAACTGAGGGATGGAAATCAGTCGGTAATGGGTGAGTAATGATTTATTTAATTTTCTTCTTTGTAACTATTTTAAATCATTCATTAAAATAATTCAAAGTATATTAAAAAATTGTGTAGAGCTCTTTCTTGGGATTAAAAACGATTTTATTTTAAATTAAATAGCCCATGGATTTCTAAAATATAAATCCACTTAACTGTTTTTCAGGTATGTTAAGTGCTCTAAAAAACTCCGGATATCAATTCCTTCTAAGTAATTTCATGAAAAACATCGATAAAACCAAAGAATCTTCAGAAATTGAAGATTTCCAATATGAATCTGCATGGCGTCTCGCAGATTGGAATGTTTTATCTTCCCAGCAAAGCACAGAAACCCCTGAAAATACATGTAACGATTTGCTTCATGCAGAAAAAGAAAGTTACTCCTATCATCATTATAAGTGCTTGAAATCTTTCCACGAAAACGATCTTGTAGTTTTAAAATCTGCTCTCGATTCTGCTCGATCATCTATCATTAAGGATCTTCGAAACATCAGTTTAGGTGAGTAAATTTGAGATTTAACAACAATAATGTATAACGCCAGAGCTCGGACTCATGCCACTATTGACACTATTTGACACAATTTTTAAAAAATACCATTAATAACACTTTTTTCTTCATTTTCCCTTTTAAAATATTTTCATCCCATTTTTGGTCGGTAAGCAAAAAAAAAAAAACTTCCGTGGAAAGTTCTAGTTGAGCCCCAGCGCTAATATATATCAAAATTAATTTAAAATAATACAAATTCATCTTTTACTTATTACTTCCACATAAAGCCTTGATTGTACATTTTTTCTTTTTCCGACTTTTTGCAGTAAAATCGTTTAAGATTAAACAAATTTATATTTCGATACTGTTTTACAGTATAATTTTCAACTATAAAATAAATAATTTTCAAATTTAACGTCACTTGAATGTCAATCGCTTCAAGAATAAACAGTTAAAAATTAGAGCATTAATACTTCATAAATATAAATTATTTTTCATTTTTATGTTTCGAAAACAGTTTGAATTAGAAATCATGACTTAATTGATCAGAATTCAAATAGAAAAGATTTGAGTTTTTAAATGAATGAAGTTAAAATTAAGTAAAGGAACAGAAAATTCCAATTTTGCGATTTTGCCAGATGTTAAATTTACATAAAAGAAACTGAAACATAAAAAAAATCTTTTTTAATTCAGACAGCTTTAGCTCAAAATCCATTTAAACTAGAAACTTTCTTTATATGAAAAAAATTCAAGATGATTAATTTAACTTTTTAGAAAAAAATATTTTAGGAGTGTGTCAATTCTTTCATTGATGAATTATTAAGATCTGGGCCTGATATGGGTGTCCGTAAAATAAAGAGTTAATTTATTTTTGTATGATTTAAATTTTGCAGAAATTACTAGCATTTAAAACACTTCAAAATTAAAATTATCGTGTTTAGAGGAAATTTATTGCTTTAATTGGAATTAGTGTAGCAGGAACTGACTTTCAAAGATTTTATTGATCTTTTCAAATATTTTAAATAATTGTAGTCTCATTGTATGCAATTATTCTTTTACAATTATAATTCTCTGTCTCTAAAAGTTTATAATTTTTTTTTGAATGGAACTATCAGCTTATGGTTTAGAATTTTCTTTTTTAATTACCTTTAAAGAAAACTTGAAAAATGCCTAGAATTTGAAATTTAAAGTTTTGTGTCAACCTTGATAGAAGAAATTAAATTAAGAAGTTTCATACAAAACTTCATCGTATGATAAATGAGTATCAAAGTAGTACATATATAAATTAGCGTTAGAATTTATACAGTAGAATCTTTTAGAATCATAAATTTTCTTCGTCAAAACAAGAATATTACAAATTAGATTTCCTTATGTTATGCGACTTTTCTAAAGCATACTGATCAATCCGAGGTCTGCTTAATTTGTATACATACATGTTTATGATTTAAAAATTGTATGTCACTAGTCTGCCCGAGTCCTGTTAATTAAAAAATTAATTTGTACTTGTATTGTTTTCCTTTTCTTTTTTAGAGAGTTGCAAAGCGGTTTATCCAAGCTTATCAAAACTACAAATGCTTCGAGAAATTGAAGAACTGAGTTCAGCAGAGCCAAATCAGTATAAAAAAATCCTTTCTGACTGGAAATCTCAGGATTATATCCGCACTAGTGAATTTCAAGACGTTGAGCCGCTTTTGTGGCAAAGAAGCATCATGTGTAAAATTAAAGATTCGTTTAAGAATGATACTGTCTTAAGAGAGGGTCTTATCGATTTTTATTTAGAAATTGCCCAGATTGCTGCGCAGCAAGGTTATTTTAAAGAAGCCTCTCGAGCATTGGGTAATAATTGTTCAATTTTAATTATTCATAAACACTTCAAATCTGTCGATTATAAATTAGGAGTAGAAATGCAAGTTAAAGATTGTCTACAATTCAATTGCAGTTTTTAAAATTTAATTTTATGTTACGGGCCTTAATAGTTGAACGGTTCATAAATAAAAACGTTTCAACGTGAGTAATTTGAAATGAAAGTAAAAATTCTCGAACGATTCCATTTTGTAATCTTACAATAATTAGTGTAAGATTTCAAAGTGAGAGTATGAAGAGTCGGCTTTAAGACTGAAGAATTCAAAATTTAATAATTTTATTTCCATACTTCAAAAATATAAATAAAATTCTCTATTCTGTTAGACGCAGCCAAAATATTTATTTTTATAGAATATATTATTTACCATATTATTAATGCCATTTAAGAAAATCAAGGGAAAACGCTGGCTTTTTTTGAGAAAATTGAGTATTAAAATTGAACTATTAGAAAAACACGTTGAATTAAAATGTATTTTACAGGAACATTAGCAAAACAAGAGGGACTTTCTCCCGAAATTCGCAACCAGTTACACTATCAAGAATCATTACTAGCCTGGATGAGTAAAGACGAAGGCTTAGCTCGTTCTCTACTGAGAAATCTAATAAACCGAACATCCAACAATCCTCGTCTTCACGCAGAATCTCTCAGTGTCTTCGGAAATTGGATGGCTGAAACCCAGTCTGGAAATCGTCACACAATCTTACGAAAGTACTATCTTGAATCTATCCAAACCTCTTTATCAATCGACGAACCTACTTCGCAGGATTTAAAAAACCTTAACAACACTCAAGCGGCTTTGGCTCGATTTGCAGACGTTCATTATCGACAGTTGAAGGATTATATGCAATCGCCTGAATTTGCGAGCGTGAAAACAGTGGCGCAGTTATCTTTGGATTCACATAAAGCAGACATGAATTCTAAAGACGTTGGCGTGAGAGCTGCAGCTAGTAAAAATAAAAGGCAGACTTTTATCGATGCTGCTGTACTCCAGGAAACTGAGAGAGAAAAGAATTATTATCTTCTCATGGCTCTGGAGTAAGTTATATTGCATAGAAATAATTTCTTTCTTTATAGTAGAATGGTTATTAAAATGAAAATTAATTTTAATTATGAGCGGTTTCAATCGACCAAACGACGTTTGAGTGGACGCCAGATTTTAGGATTTCAATAGATTTCACAATAATGTGTAATTTTTCAAAAATTTCAAAAAGTTTCATAGCTTTCGCGAAAGTTTTGGAACAATTTCAAAAAATCCATAAAAGATTACAAACATTTCAAATATTTCCCTGTTTTTGAAAAAATGTCATAAATTTCAATAAAATTTCAAATATTTCATGAAGGATTACTTAACTCGTTTAAGTTGTAAATCCTCGAAATACAAATTTATTGCAAGTTCGAAGTTTTCGAAAAGCAGGAAATAACCTTTAATTTTTTCTATGATTTGAGTGGCCACTAGTGTGGTCCAAAAATGAATTGGAATTTTTTCTCGAATTTTTGTGCGTTCCACCCCTAAATTTATTCGAATCCACACAAAAAATTGCGTTTTTTAAAATTCTATTTAAGTAAGCCCCATGAAGTTTAATATGTATTTCCCATAATAAATACGTTTTAGTAAATTTGATTCAGATTTGTCAGTGGTAGGTGAATCGATTTGATTTTTGTAAATAGCGCCCCCCTTAGGCCTGTTTTGTAGGGTCCCAAAAACACCATAAATGAAAAATTGGGTTGTGCGAGTTTCTGGCGATAATTATGATTTTCTTGCTGTTTTTTAAAGCACAAATTATTTATAATACAGAAAACACTACTTTATACTGATAATTAGATGTTTACATTCCTTTTTTAAACATTTGTTATTGTTTAAAGCAATTTTCCCTTAGAATAAAGTTAGACAGTCGCGATTTTTTCAAGTTTTTCCACTTATTTTCAACTTTTTAGTTAGAGCAAAACAATAAATTTTATAATAAATTTTATAATAAATTTTAAACAAATTAGTATTTATAATAATATTCTCTTAATATTTGTAGAAAGTTGCATTTTTTCTAAAATTTCCCACTTTTTGTTTAATTTTTAACTAGAATGAGACAATAATTAATTTAGGTTAACAAAAATAATTGTTTAACCCATTTAGTATTATTTTTAATAATATTCTTTTAAAATAATGCTTGAAAGTGTCGGCTTTTTCCGAAATATTGAACTTTTTATTAACTTTTCACTCAGAGCGTTATGAACAAATAATTAATAAATATTAGAGCCAATAATTTATTAATCAATCTATTTTTTTGTAAATATATTTTTCTGAAACAAAACAAATATTTGATATATTCTTCAAATTTATAATATGGATCAAATAAAAATAATGTACAATTTCCTTGAAATATCATTTTTGTTTAAAATAATGTTAATATTTACTATTTGTTCCTAAATAAAAAGTCAAAGAAAAGCTGAAAACTTCAGAAAAATACGCAACTTTCCAGCATTAATATAGCAAAATATAGTTTTAAACCATATTAAATTGTTCGAACGATTGTTTGTTACCTTGCATTAATTAAAAAATCCACAACTTTCAAACATTATTTAAAGATAATAGTATATAAAATAATGGGTAATTATATTTGAAAAATGAACCAAAAGTGAAAATTTTTAGAAAAATACTGCAAATTCCAGCATTTTTCTAAGAGAATATTATTATAAATAAGAATAAATTGTTTAAACAATTTATAAAAAGATCTCACTACTAGTATAAAGTAGTATTTTATGTATTAGAAAAAAATGTATAAAAAAAGTCGCAAAGAATCATAATTAGCGCCAGAAAATCTCAAAACTCAATTTTTCTCAATTTTTCTCAACTCAAAACAGACTTATGGGGGTGATATTTGAATAAAAAAAATTATTTTTATTCTAAGGCTAATTGTGAATAGAAATGTTGAGTTTCAACTCAATTCACGTAATATTGATGATTCTGAAGGAAATTGTCAAACACGTATTTTTTCCTATAAGAAATACGTCTTAAAGTTGATGGGGCTTGCGGAACCTCTAAATATAATTTTTCGTGTGTGTATTTGAACAAATTTGGGGCTGATATTCATGAATATTCGAAGAAAAAAATTTTCGACCAACCTAGTGGCCATCTATACTTCATAATACATAATGTTTCAATGATAATGGATCATCTAATATAGATTACTATTACAGATATTACGTCAAAACATTACAGCAAAGCGAAGAGCACAACTTCCTGATATTCAGAATCGTTTCTCTATGGCTAGACAATATGTTTGTTCCAGAACTAAATGAAGTTTTGAACCGATATTTACCGAATGTTGCTTCCTATAAATTTATTCAAATGCTGCCACAATTAGCTGCTCACATGAGCGATGAGGACGATGAATTCTCATCAAAAATTAATCACATTTTGGAAAGATGTGCCCTTGATCATCCATTTCACGCTTTGCCCGTACTTTTGGCCTTAAAACATTTGTACGATGACTCTAAATTTAATCCTAAGGGTCCCAAGTATACCAAGCCAGAATCAAGAGTCGTTGGAGCGACGAAACTGATTTCAAAACTTTCAAAAACGAAGATAAATCCCATCGTACGAGAAATGGGCCAATTGCAACTTGCGTTGGTCCAGTTGGCCTATTTACAAATTCCAAACGGATCACGTGAGTATTCTTTTTTATTTTCCATTTTTTCTGAAAGGTAGTTAAAAAATAAGTAAGAAACTTTAATTTACTTTTCAAATGTAGTTGGGATGTCTTAATTTTAACGAAAAGCCACATGCCCAATTTTCAAAAATACCGAAAATATAATTACCGAAGTAAAATTTTCATAAAATTAAAATATCTGGAATTTCAAATTACCGAAAAAAAGTAAACTACCGAAATTTTTTATTAACAAGATTGAAAAAGTGTGAAGGCGGAAGTTAACGCAACTAGAAAAATGAAGGCATTTTAAATGGTCTATAAATGATGAATTTAGGTGAAGTGAATGGTAGCTTATTGGTATGATAATAATTTAAAAAATGAAATTCCTAAAATTGAATAATTACTGAAATTTTAAAATCTGGAAAAAAATAATATTTAATTTTTATTTTATATGCGGGCAGTGTAAAATTAAAAACATATTACGATTGAAAATTTACATGTTAGGTCACATGGTCTGCGTAAAATTTCGAGCAAGTCTACCAGATTGATTGATTTTTTCGAGAATTTTAATTTTTGGAAATTGTCTATTTAATTATATATAATTTTTTTACATTTAAGATTTTCCCTTTTCGGCAAAATTACGCTACAGGTCAAAAGCCTAAGTTCACCTATTTTATATTATTGATTAAGTTTTCTTAATTTTAATTATGTCAGAGGTAAAAAATTCTCCTTAAAGAGTTGATGGCTCTCAAAATTCTGTATAAAATGAGCCCAGGATGAAGCTAATTTATCTATTCTATTGTTTTAAGTTCTTAGATTCATTTTAAAGCAATTCTTCCACAGTATCGCAAGAGCTTATTTTTCTATGCTTCAGCGATACATTTTTTCAATATTTGTGTTTTTAATTTGAAACTTCGTTTTAAATAAATTTAATTTGGAACAACTGATTAGAAATTTTTAGTTTGCACGTGCTTTATATTTAGAATCGTTTAGTTTTAAGTGCCTTCGATTTGAGATGTTTGTACAATTATTGAGAATATTTTCATTTAAAAATGTCTATACTTACTGAATGATAAAAACACCTAAGTTAGAATTTTTGCAATTCCACATGGTTTTAATTTAGGATATAGTTAAATTTGATAGGCTCATATTTTAGGAACATCAATTCTATTTTTCCAAATAAAATTATTAAGTCTTAAATTCTCAAATTTGGAAATGTTGATTTTTTAACGCTGTGAATTTAAAATTTATTAAGTTTAAGTTACAAACTGTTTGCTCACATAATTAATTCATTCAGTTTTTAAACTATTTGAGTTATGGGAAATAAAAACGGCCTCCATTGGATCCAATTTTACAGAATAGACAAAAAACCTTATCAGGGGTACACTTAGCAATATATTCAAATAATTTTTTTTTATAATTTGGAGGTTCAGTTTACGGCATTCTGTTAAAAAATAAAGCTACGCCCACATTTTACATATTAATGGAAATTTTGATATAGTTATGGTGGTTTAGCATTGCATAATATTATAATTGAGAAAAAAATACAATCGTAGAATACATATTTTTATTTATTTCACATTTAAAAAACAATCAACTGACAGAAAAAATGGAATATTTTTATAGACTTTCATAATATTTAAATTTTATTCTAAGCATTCATTATCTTTTAGATGCACATTTTTTGAAAAGCTATAATGAGTTTGAATTCGGAAATTCAAATCAATACTTTCGACCCTTAATGTTCTAAATGAGAGTTTTCATATTTTTCAAATATTTTGTGCTTTAACAATCCTGGAGGCCTTAAACGAATCCTAACATTTTTACAGATTTTTATTTACAGCCATCGTAGATCTCTGTTTTGTAACATATAATTTATAAACATACAGAAATGCAAATAGAATTTTTCAGGAATTCGGGACGTTTCTACTGCTTGAATATATTATTCCAAATAATATCAATAAATATTTTTTAAAACTGAGTTTTTTATTTGTTTTAATTATTCTTTTTCTACTGATTTTAAATATTTTTTTTAACAATCAGGGGTGTTTTAGCGATAAAAATATTCTAGAAACATGGATCAGCCCATGGAATTAAATAAAAAGAGGCAGTATATTTTCCCAAAACATATTTTTTCGATCGTATTTTTCCCAGTGGATACATTGTAGATGCCTGTAAACATTCTCCCTACATTTCTGTAGCCTTTAAAATTATTTGTTGAAAAAAAGGGATACTAAAAAGAAATAATCTCTGATTGGGCAGCAAATGAAAATATTTAAAAATTTGGGGAGTCTTTTAAGACACTAGAAATGCAAAAAACTGTCATCCATGCCAATATTAAAATTAGGAAAAAAATAATTTTTTCAAACATATTTTGTTAACGCTCAAAACCAACGTGTTTATAGACTGAATCCAAATTATTTGTACATTTGTAGGGTACTAATACGCTACCTTTCCACACTGTTCCATTTCCGATTTGCAAAATATTGTTTCTTCGACCCTCCCTACAAAACTTGTTGATCTTTTTAAGGCTTACATATTTTTCAAATACAGTAGCCTCCCACTTATTGCACTACCAGTTATCGCGACTTCCCCTACTTGCTTTGCTCCCACTATCGACATATGCATGCGCACGCATTAAACAAA
>JAAAKG020178938.1:0-26269 GCA_010014905.2 Druon quercuslanigerum
ATATTATTTAAACAAATACCATTTGTTTAAAAATTTACAAATGAATAAACTAACGTTCATGAATATTCCACTAGGCTAATAATAATAATTTTTAGGAAAAATACAAATTTAAAAAAAAAATTTTTAAACAAATTCCATTTGTTTAATTAATTAAAAATTCCCCATGTTAAATGCATGGGGTAAAACCACTTTTTTGAGTTTTTGAAATAATTTTTTTAGGTCTTCTTTTCACTTAAAATTGTTATTATTGCTCTAGTAGAATATTTGTTATCATTGGTTAATTCATTTTCAATTATTGAAACAAATGAAACTTGTTTAAATATATATGTTTTTATTTCTTTCTTTTCCCCTAAAAATTCTTACAATTGGTCCAGCAGAATATTCATTAACATTAGGTCATTAATTTTTAATTATGTAAACAAATTCCATTTATTTCATCAGTTTCTTTTTGTAGAAATTCCTCGAACTAGCATTTTGTTATTGTTAATGAGATAAATTTATTTAAAAATATTATCTAACTGTACAATTTTAATATTTAATCAATAATATAAACTAAATAGTAGTCAAAAATTTTATTACTATAACTGTATTGAAAACTCATAATATTTTAAAATACACAATTTACAATAACTTTTAAAATGAATTTCAATTTTGAGGTTAACTTTCAGTTTATGATAAATATTCAATCCGATTTAATAATTTATACTTACCCTCGATCACATCATGAAAATTTTTTAAAGCAGTAACATTCGATGCTTTCGAACTCGTGGTGTACTAGGCTTTGGCTTATTATTTATTGTAGTATACTCTTAAATCAAATTTTAACCATGAGTTTCATCAAAAATAATACACTTCATTTGACAGTAAGGCAATTTCCCTAATTTGGAACTAGGTGGCGTTGCAATACCTGAACCGGTCTGGTTCGGGTCTGGGCCATGGAAATATCCCGATCTGGGCCCGAAGATGTTACACCGATCAGGGACAGATCGGTAATCAGGAAAACATATGGAGATTCATACACGGGATGTTATAATATTTAAAACAATGAAGATTGCTAAATTCTTTAAATTTTATCAAATCTTTGAATTCTATAAATTCCTTGAAATCGTCGAACATTCTGAATGCCCTCAAGTCCTTGAATTTTTGCATAATTCGGAATTCTCAGAATATTCCTGAATTCCTTCAAATTTTCTAAATCCTCTGTCTTACTTGAACTCTTCTTTAATCTTTAAATTGGTTTAAAGTCCTTTGAATTTGGAGAGTTATAGGAATTGAAGACATTCTGTGAAAATCTGTGAAAATCGGTGAAAATTTAAAAACATTTGGCTTTAAAAATAATACCATGCCTCTGAAATTTATTTTAAGTGTTTTATCTGCACAATTAGAAAATTTGAAAAATATTAACCTTTTTTCTATATGTATATTATTAATTTATAATGCAGTGTTTCCTGCAAGCTGTAGAGTGCTTAGAATTTTTCTAGTTACTGATAATAATCTACAAGTGTTCGCATCATAAAGCTGGTTAATACTCATCCTTTATTTATTTTTTATATTGAATAATAATTTAACAATTATGCTGATACGACTATTTAACTTAAGTTATATAAATTTAGATAGTTTAAAAAAATAAAAAAATGGGTTGGTCTTTAGATTGGAATTTTTTAGTTTTTTTAAGGTTTAATAATATTATGATTTAGAAATACGTAAAGCGTAGAATAAAATAATATTTAATTGATAATGATATTTGAAATCAGGATCAATTTTATATCTTCATAATTGTACAACTAATTGAAATTATTTATTTTAAACTAATATTTTGTTAATAAACATATTTGAGTGGTTCTGGTATTTATAGCGTATTATATAAAAACCGAAAATTGAAAGCATTAATTTCTTTCTTAAAAATAAATAGTTTTATATTTAGAACAATGAAAATTTTTTAGATTCAATTTATTAGCAAAAATCTATTTATTAACGTAATTTGATTATTAAATTTGTTATAAAAAAATCTCAGTGAAGTAATTATACCAAAGCACAATTCAGTAAGCTTTCAGAATTCTATAGGGCTTGGTTTAGAAATTATCAAAAAGTATCCAAAAATTATTTTAATTTATCTATTTCAAACAATAAAATTCAAAATAAAGAATTGCTAAATAATTTTTACAAAATTTTTTTATGTTTAGGGTTTAGTAATATTATATACATTTACTTCACAAACATAATAATTATGAAGAGGATTACAAATTTTAGATTTAAGAATTCAAAATGTCACTTAAGAGTATTTGTCTCAAGTTATATGTTTTTAAATATTTGGTACGTGTACTTCATGATTTTATGGAATGTAAAGAGAAGTATAATTTATGAATTTAAAAAAGGAATATGATCGAATTGAGCTAAACGGTGAAAATTACGTTCAGATTTGCAGAGTATTTATAGTGTTTTAAACGATCTTGTCTCGCAAAAAAGCGTGCCGGACTTCTAAATGGTATCTTCCCTGAAAAAAGTTAGTGAATGCTCTTTATAGTTTTACTTGAAATAAAATAAATTGTTCATTTACTCAGTTTGTCTTATTGCACGTTTCTCTTGTGAGAGGAACATCATTGTTTTAAAAATTAACCTACATCAAGGATGGAGGTGAAGAAATATCAGGAATTCACACATGGTTAGCCACAACCAACTTTAACCTGAAAACGGTATTACAAGAAGTTTTTTTGCGAAATATTATTACGACCTATAAATATACGAAATTATATTAGCTTTTATACTTGTGATGAAATGCATTTTTAGGCTTTTTAGTGAGAGAAACTTTGCTTCTGACCATGAATAAAGGGAATAGCATTGTGTTCTAAAGCATGCGGTCGGAAATAGTGTTTTGTAACGATGCGGAGTGCTGCATGCGCGATTTTCACATTATCATCAGAGAAGGTATTAGACTTATGAAAAATTTGACCCTCCCAGTTTTTGTCAAACTTCCTCGTTTTGAGACCCCCTTAACATGAAAACAGGTTTTTATGAATGGGTCTGTATGTCTGTATTTCTGTATGCCTGTCTGTCTATGTGCACGATAAAATTTGAAAAAATGATTCTCACAAACTCGAGTGCGAAGCACGAGATACGTGATTAGAATTTGTTTTTTAGAGCCGAAGGAGCTTTAATAAAAGAGAATTCACAATCACCAAATTACTGCTGTCGATGTTTGGATCTTTATTTTTAAAAAGTCTGTGCATAAGTGTGAGAAATATTAAAACACCGAGCTCAAAGCGCAAAACGCGTGAAAAATATATTATCAAGCGCAAAGCACAAGAACCAACAGTCGCGTTCCCTAGGCACGCTAAAAAAGCGAGCTGTGCTAGTCGCTAGCCGCGACGCGGGCGGATTTTTTTTCTTCACATTGTTCCACTTTTTAAACAAATTCAGCAAAAGTATATGTTATGGAAGTTACTCCAAGGAATATTTACGAAAAATATAGAGTATGATATCTCAAGAAAATAAACTTTATTTTTTTTATAAATTCAAAAAATTTAATATCTGAATTTTTTTCATCAAAATCGGCCCAGATGTTTTCAAGAAAACCCACTTTTTCGATTTTTCTTTCTGCCTCCATAACCCCCCAAAAAATGAATTCTCAGGGTTATTATTTGGATAAATTAGTATTTTTCATCGCATAAATGCAAATCTATCACATGAATTCAATTATAATACGGTTCTTTGCCCGTATTTTGCCGTATTATTTTGCTAAGCCGTTTGCTTTGTTCTAATAAAAAAATTATTGTGTAAACAAATATTTACGCCAAGGAAATTATTGCCTTAACTTGTGATCGTACTTCCTTTCAGTCGAAAGAATATTTATTTAAATTGCAAGAAGTCTATTAAAGAAATATATTCTCCAATTAAAAAAATACGAACTACGACATTTCTTAAGATCAAAAAAGTTTTTCTTTTATTTAAAACTATTCTCATTCCTAGTTTAACAAAAGGATGTTAAAGCAAAAATTTCGCTTTAAAATTGTTCAAAATTTGTTTTCTCTAACTGATCCTCTCAGGCTCGAGAAGCCTTCTAAGAAAACGTATATTCTTCCATTTTTTTGCAATATGTTAAATTTTCATCCTATAAAAGCCAGTTTACGTTGCTTTCAAATATTTCTGGATATTAACTTTATTGAGGACGTAACTTAGGTCAATTGACGGGTTCAAACGCCGATAAAGAAACTTGTCCTATCCTTACATCAAATTGTTTAACAAATAATCCCACAGATAAGTTCTGTTTTACTAAAAGACGTTATTTTTTTATATCAAGTTTAAAAATTTTTAAACTAAGTAATTAGGAGGTTGACCGTATACCTACAATATTTATTATGGGTATTTACCAGAATGTCATGTGATCAATTAATTATTATTATTATTATAAACTGACTGATAAACTAATCTCACCCTTAACCAGTGGTTTAAAATTCTCTTGTATATTAACAAAGACTGGATATTAGGTCTTATTTTCCAATTTTACCAACCTTTTTCCCCACATCACCATTTTTGACCCCTTTTAAGCGAACCTCTAGTCCCTTCGCTGTGAAGTAATTCTGCCGTCTTACAAAATAAGTTTTATGATGTTTTGTAATATTTTTTGATATTGAGTTCATTGTTGGTAAAAGTTACGTCAAATGCGAAGTCATAATTCAACGCTGATAAGGAAATTTCATAATCCAGTAAATACATTCTTGTATTGCACATCAGACTTTCATATTTACTTATTAACTAGAGAAATAGTTTGGAACATTTTAAAATCAGTTATCCTTCAATGAGGTACAAGTGATTATACTCTGACATACGTGAAAAATGGTGTCATCTCAACTAACCTTTGCTTTTTTATTAGCCATAAAATTAATTATTAATGTAGTTCCATTATCAGCTTTAAAATCTTCAATTTCCTCTGTCAGAACTGCACCATTAACATCTGTCAGAGTGGATCCACGATTTCCAGTCATCAACTATGGTATCTACAATTTTGGAGAAAGCGTTGAAGGTGAAGACTTTCTTCCTCCTGCCCTCTTCATCAATATATCACCGTATCAAAGAGGAGACGGTATCCGTGAACACACTGCGATTTTTAAAAGTCCAAACGGAGAAAGGATTACTCGAGTTAAACTTCAAAGTAGAATAGGTGGTGATTATGCAGGAGAACGTGTACATGAAATAGGTTTCAGTGAAAATAAAAAAAGTGTCAGAATAAAGTTCTGGAGCAAACCATACAATGGAATTGACTTTATTGTGAACTTATATGGTCTTGCATCAAATTGTCCATAAAATACATCCTGAGAAAAGCTAAGTTTAACTTAAAGAAGTTGTTTCTATACATTGGCTTTTTTAATGTTGATTAAAATTACTTTTTAATGAAGTAATTTGTTTGTTAAGAAAAAGTGATACAATGTAAATTTATATCTGATGCTTATTAATATAAAATTGTAATCAAAGAACCTAACAGCAATGTGAATAAAACTGATCTTCATCAAAGTTTATCATAGAGTGATGTTCATTGACTTCTTGTATCTTATTATATTTTGATTTACACTCAGTTTACGATAGAATCATCACTTATCTGCCTGAAATCTTCGATATTGTTGCCTTCTGGTACTACTTTTCTTGTACCAATGCAGTCTAGCAGTAAGAACATCAAGTCGTTGCCGTTCTTGGCTGTTACTACTTCCTTTCTTATATTGAGTCAATTGACACAAATGGTTCTTTGCTTTGCGTATCCAACTTTCCGTATCCAATTTGATTTTTCATGGTGTATCTCAATCGCGTTCTACAGTAAAGACTGGAATGATAGATCTAGATCTGCGGCCCAACGTACTGTTGTTTTTCTGGGATTTCACTATGTACATCAGTGGCATTGATGTGCGAGTGTGTTTCTAGTGTATCCGGTGCTTGATACTCATTGTTTAGAGCTCCTATGCCTTTAGCTGTAGTCAGGTATTTCTTGCTTATATTTTCCTAAGGGAGTTCATCAATAGGGAAGCTGTTGTTTCACTTCCATTTTGATGCCAGCTATTTCAACAGCCGAAAGAAATCTGTTTACAGATACTGAGAGTTTTTGGTCAGTTAGATTCTGCTCATTTATTCTTACAGTTAGCTCTGTGCAATCAAACAAGTTCTCTGTTCATTTTCTATGTCCGTTTTAATCACCCTCTTGGTTGCTGAAACTCTAACTCTGCCTCTGGTTGAATGAAGCTCTCTGGAGGATGTTTTTATACTGGATAATCATTAGGTGGCATTGAAACTGTCGACGTTTCTCCACGCTGAATCAACCTGTTTTTCAATCTCCATTGCTCACGCTTCTGAGGTAAGAAGATTGCTTCTTCTATTCTTATTCTTACCGATAAGTCTTCCCACTGAATCCCTCTGTATGTTACGATACTTTGCAGTAAACTCCAACCTAAAATTGTATTATTTTTCGCTTTTGGTTTCAAGCTTGGCACTTTTATAGTAAAGATATACCAATTCCTTTTTTATTGTGGTTTTTAACTTGCTTCTGTCCCATGGTATTTCTGTGTATGTGGTTAGCTGCAAATTGCTAAACTTAGCTGAAGCATCCTAAGCAGGCACGGCTGATGCTTCACTGCTTACTGTTTGTCGCATATGTTCTTGTTGGCCAGCTGTTTAATAAGTGAGATCTGTTGTGGCCCTCAGCGGTGGCACCAGGGGCGCCTCGACGTTTCTTGTAAAACCAAAAGCTACTTGCCTGACATGGGAAACCTTATCAGTAGCATTTCCATCTCCAACATAGTTTCTAAAGTCATGAGAGTAAAGCTCAAGTCCTTCGGCTACTCCGACGCGAGAACACCTTTCTTAGGTTTATTTATATTACTATTGATTTATATTATATTTATTTATATGGTTATATAATAATATGTATATTATTAACATATTTATTATAAATTATATATTTATACATTAAGATCATATTTATTTACGTTATATTTTATTCAAAACTTTTACTCGGGTGAACCCGGTTATACATCATAGCCACGGACTAAGTCATCTGAGTGATGAGATCAGGATGTTATAAGTTAATTTTATACGATGCTTCAAACCTCGAGCGCTGATTTTCTAGGTATATAATACAAGCGGCCGCGAGCGTTGGAGGTGGCAACACTCACCCCTGGATGCATTATTAGAGCTAGCATCTGCCACTCCACATGTTTTTAGTCGCTTGCTTCCTGATGCTCAAGAAAGTTTCTTACTATGCGACAGGTGTTTAATAAAACCGCCTTCTGAGCTGCTGCAAGTTGTTGATGTATAATGCCCGCTACATCATTATGTCTGTGCGTATATTCTCTCTGAGCCATTACGCGACAGCCATCAATAATGTGCTCGATGAATTCGTTAGTATCTCCACATCATCAAAACCAGTCATCCACGTCTTGATGTAACACCCGTTTGCGATAATTCCTGGTGCTGAAAACCTTTTCCTGTATCGCAATGACGAATCCTTCCGTGTCTGGATACAGAACACTCTTTCCTATCCAAATATTGGATGCCTCACTATCCACTTCATTTTGATCAAACGTTTTGGGGTGTTGTCTGTGGATAGCCTTCTGCCTCCATTTTACTTCTAATTCCTCCATGGTTTCTGCCCTGATATTCAAGGCCCCATCTGAGGACAAATTCAAGGGAGTGTACTCAAGATCCGCTGATGGTGCTGTAAAGCGCAGCATTTCGTTTGACAATATAGTCTCGCAACTGTTCAACTTGTAACTCACACATTTTTTTGACATTAACAACGCCCCTGTCCCCTGTATGTCATGGTAGAACTACCCTTTCAATCACTGAATTTTTGTGGTGCATTCAGTTTTTTCGTCATTTCTACGCAGGCGATTCTGTTTAAGTTGTCGAAGTCGATGTTAGATAATTTAATGAGCCCGAAAGAGTACGCGAGGACAAGAATGGCATATGTGCTGATTGCCCTGATTTTTTTCCGAGTTGAGAAAACTGTTCATAATCAATCTGAGTCCCGTAGTAAAGGCAGTCGTTAGGCTTGTCTTAACTATCGTATGGTAAATACCCATAGATTTAAGAATATCCAGATATCTATATGTGATTCCCCTGCAGCCATTGCCTCGATGTCCTTTTCTAACCTGTTCTCTAACTCTGCGCTCCCTAATTCCCATCTAATAAAATGCGCTGTTTTGATTTATCTAATCCGACCTCCATGTAAATATAATTGGAAAACTGCTTTGTGACATCGATCACTTTCTGTCGTTTCTGGGCTGAACTAGCGTATAGATTCATGTCATCCATGAACAGTAAATGGGTCACTTGATTAGATATTTGACTAGATATATACTTGACTATATATTTACTGCCGGGCAAGTTTTTACAACGTCCTTTTTGTTCTTCTGTGAGGATGTAATTTTTGTCGCAATGAGAATATATATTTTCGGCAATGATAGCTGTAAGACATTTATAAATTGTTGGAAGCCAGGCTCTCGGTCGAAATTCAGATGGATTCTGAGCATCTGGCTTTTTGAGATAACATATACGTGGTACACTGGAGCATAAAGTTTGACATTAGATCTGGGTGTTTAATCATGTTCTGAAAACATCTTCTCAACGCATGATGTACATTCGTCAGGTCTGGCATGGCATACCCTGTCAATAAGAGTTCTACCGCCAACATAGCCGTCAAATTTATGAGAGAAAAGCTTAAGTTCTACCGCGGCTTCAACGTGAGAATAACTTCGGTAAGATTTATATTATATTATTAATATTATTATTATTAATGTAGATAGTATAGTTCACTTAACTCTATTATCAGTGCGGCTCCTATTGTGATGTGCTTTTATTTAAAACCCTATGTAAATCAGACGTATACGCACGAATCTTCCTCATTGCTAAAATATCTTTTTTGGATGAGCACCTTCCGTCTATTCATTTTTTAATAGCTTGTTTCGTTTGCCCGATTTTTGTTGTTGTTTATTTAGAATGTTGTTCATGTTCATATTCATATTCATAATTATTGAAGCCCAATAGCTTTATAAGTCAGTTACAGGGTTTCTTTAAGTTTAATTCGAGATTATAAATAAAAAAATTTGTGTCTTTTTTCGGATCTAATGCTATCCTTACATTTTCCAAAATTAATTGTGCTCTCTTATTTAAATAAACTTAGTTGCTGAATCATTAAGTTTACCAATAAAGGAGTAAAACAAACCTCAATTATTTCCGTAATTTAAATAAAAACCATACAGTGTTATTCTCATCTCATGAACCAGCGAATTATACACATTTACAGTGGTAGTATAAAATGATCTTCCAATCCAGACTCAAACTTAGGCAGTCTAAATTGGACAATCAAAGGCTATCTAAACACTTTAAGTAGCTACTTGCAATCTCTCTTATTTAATATAAACTTGATTTATATCTCGTTGAGTTTACCCATGGAAGAGTAAAACAAATATAACTCTTTGCTGTGCTTTAAACTTTAAATTTGTCAAGCATGTCGTTTAGTGATGCGAAGTATACAACCTCTGATTCATCGTTTTTCGCCCAATTAGAATTAGCCGGTGATACACTGCGAGATCCACAACAAGCAACAAGCTGCCCATCTTTTTTCCCCCATGCTAGATCCACAGCCGCAACATCTATAAATATCTTATGGTTGAATAACTTCCTTTCCCACAACATATTTTTCATCCCTTATCCAACTGCACCAAGAGTAGATTTTTGTCACTATTATGAGCTATTTTTATAGTTAAGTACAAAGAAGAAAATTCCGTTAACCATTTCTGCCTTTAGTTGCCGGTAGATGTATTGTTAGAATGTTTGCCCACTCTTAGCTAGTTTTATGTTTGTACACTTTCAGAATTTAAACTATTATCAAATTATTATCAAATAAATTAAATTAAATTTAATTAATTAGTTAAATTATTATCAAATATTTTAGCCGGTAACGTTTCTTTCAACGTTTGTTTTAAAATAAGCAGCTTAAAATGTTTTCGTTTATCATGTATGTTCTGATCGTCAGTGCTTGACTAACAAAGCTAAAAGTGTCGGTAAGATTGCTGCTATTATTTATATACAGTATTGTCTTTATATTTTCAATTTCATCATAGAAATTGTTCATTATATATTTTCGTATTGAATTAATTCCAGAGGATTTGCACAAAAATGGGTTTTTGCCACATAAATGATGGTGTATTCGACTCGACTAGCCTGGTGCTTCCTATCTAATATATACAACTTTTAAAGACAGCTTAAACTCTAAAAAATATGTACCTACAAAGAGACACAAATGCCAATGAAATCAATTTTGTCGATTTCGTTTAGTACTTTCTTTCCGTTAAAATAATAAGTTGAAGAAAGCCTGTAAAGAAATAATTTCATCAAATCAAAAAGTGCAAACCATTTAATTTCTTAGCACCACATACGTTTGATCTCCCGTTTGTAAAATTAATGAGTGTGGTATCAACTGGCAGATTATTTACACGATGATAAGTGAATTAGATATCCGATTGTATAAATGCTTGTGGCCTTCTTCATATTTGACTACTCAGTTTTTAATTAGCGAAAGAATAAAGACAATACTAAACTCAGTTTTTCGTATATCACACACAAGTAATTACACTTTGACAGACGTAAAAAACGGTGTTGTATAAAATGATCTTTGATTTTATATTTGCGATTGAACTAGTTATTAATGTGATTTCATTATCAGCTTCTGGAACTGCACCACTAACATCTATTAGAGTTGATCCATCAAAAAATATTGGCACCCATCAAGGAGAAATCACCCTTGGAGAAAGTGTTCCAGGAGAAAGATTTCTTCCCCCCACCCACATCATAAATATAATACCATATGAACGAGGAAACGGTATCCGTGAGCACATCCAAATTTTTAAAAGTCCTAACGGAGAAAGAATTTCTCGAGTTGAACTTCGCAGTTGGCTAGGATCAGGCAATCAGTCTAGAGGAGAGGGTGTCCATGAAATTGGTTATGGTGCAAATCGCCAAAGTGTTAAAATATTATTCGTAAGTAAACCGGACCACGGGATAGATTTCACTGTTAAGCTTTTTGGCATTTAATTTAAATTGCTCTTTAGATCCATTTAGCGAAAGTACCTTAAAAAGAAGATAAAAATTAAATTATTGAAATTTCAATAATTAATAATGAAATTCTATAACTTTAATGAGAGGAAAGTGAGATACTAAAGATTAGTAGCAAATTAAAAATTTGACTAGTCGAAATATTTACTGCTTCTGTTGTGGCAATAACAACTAATTTCGACAATCGCATAGACTATAAAATTAAATTGTAATCAAACAAACTAACATTTTTGTGAATAAATTTCATGTTTGACAAAATTTTCCACAGAGTAAAATTCTTTTTGTACCCTTATTATTTGATTAACAATGCTTAAAAAGACTTCTGCGTCATTTCACGACACCAACGTAGGTTAATGCATTCTTATTCATTTTACAGAGGAAGTAGAAGCACGCGTTTAATAATGGTTAATTATTGCTAAAAAATGATTGCTAAAAATTTAAACACTAAAGTCCTAGCCACTTTTCATATTATTTAATATTTGGGGATTATAGATCTCACTTCTGTTCAGTTTAAAAAGATCAAGAAAGGGTTGGTTAATTTTAAAAATATACAGTTTTATATTTTTATATATATATTATTATTTTTTTTATATACAGTTTTTCCCTGCGTATCAATCTTGCAACATGATATTCCGCATATTTAAAATTTTTTTAAATAAATTGTTTTGCAATTTCTGAATATTAACTAATGTATACAACATTTAGCTCTTAGTCAATAACTAATAATTAATTAAGAGAAGATTATAGAAACTGCGAAGATGACAGGTAAAAAAGTTGAATAAAAAAACGCAATGATGTAAAATTTATAACTTTATTAAAACAGTCAGAAGGCAATATTTTAAAATGTGTAATTAGGCTCCGCTATCTTAATCAATATAAATGATGAGTAAAATTCTAAAACGTAAATATAGATAAAGTAGCTTTTATATAAGTATATATTTTACTGTCGAGACACTATAACTATAAAAACGTATTCAGTTATACATGCAATTATAATAAATAAATTTAAGATTCATTTATAAAATGGCCAAACAACTTTACATTATAATGGACACCATGGTTCTGTTTGCTTACGAATAATATTTTTACACTATCTCGATTATGACTATATCCTAATTCATGAGCTTCTTCTCCTAAATATCCAGGGCCTAACTTACTGCGCAATTCAATTCGAGTAATGCTTTCTCCGTGCGGGCTATCAATAATCATTGTAAGATGATGGACACCGTCAGGTCTTTTAACTGGACCGACATCTATGTTGTGGCTTGCGAGAAAGCGTTCACCTGGAACTCTTGTACCAAATTCGAATTCACCTAGATGCCTGTATGGAAATATTGGATCCACTTTGATTGATGTTAACGGAGCAGGTATAATAGCTAATGATGGAGCCACATTAATAACAAGTTTGATAATAAATATAACAGTGAGAGTACGTGTATACGATTCCATTTTTCACGTATCGCAGAATATAATTACTTCCTCTCTATCCAGGAACGACTGATTTTGAATTTGCTTGAACTTTTTTGCCAGTTAGCAAGTAAATAAAAGACTATAATGGGTTTCACAAGCTTTTATACAATACAGTTTCGCTTGTTTGCTATGGATTCCAATAGATAGGAAGTAAACTCAGGCGGTCTCAAGTCATGTGAACTAGAAAACGTAATTGTGTAATAAATCTTGTTTTTTTTCATTTAAAATCAGAAAGTTGTGAATGCATTATCTTGCTGAAGGTGAGACAGCCTATTTACTAAATTTCAAAGTATTTCCTTTTTCGTATTGAAATAAAGGTAAACAATTCTACTTAATGGCGTTTTTTATTCAACTATACTAATTATCATATAATTCCTTTCCACGAACTGGTTTTGTTCAATATATGGGTAATTGCCAAATGACTGACTGAAACGACTATTATCAGAGAATAAGATTTTGAAAAAAAACATTTAAAATGCATCTACTGGCGATCCCAGGCCAAAAAAGTCAAATCTACTCAGCTTTGACACAAAACTGTCAAAATGGGTTTCCAACCTATTCCTGAGTCGAAGTAACTCAAAGAGTAGCTTCTTGAACAGCTGATAAAATTGGGCCCTCAATATTTTAAAATATTTTTAGCCGGTCTGCATAGATGTTAATTTTATTTAA
The DNA here is from genome assembly GCA_010014905.2 of Druon quercuslanigerum. NCBI lineage: Eukaryota > Metazoa > Arthropoda > Insecta > Hymenoptera > Cynipidae > Druon > Druon quercuslanigerum. The sequence continues at coordinate 13,237 of JAAAKG020178938.1, forward strand.
GCTCTAAAATCTCATTTTATGAATGGCCAGCTGTTTGGCAATCACTCTAATATAAATTAAAAAGATTTTATAAGAAAGAAAAATACATTGAGTAAAACAGCTGTCGTTGACGACGTCGCATGCTTTCTTGTAAAATGGATGTTTCCACTAGTTTTCAATCATAAAGTTCTCTCCATACTTTTTGTGGGTTGCAGGGGGTTATCGATCTGTATAAATTTGCAATGAAATATTATTAAAGAATAGGCGATTTTAAATTTTTTTGTCCATTAGTTTTAAGGAATCGCAATGGTGTATTACGTGTTTAAATCAAGATTCTAAACAGTCCCTAACGTTGCAAAGTAATTGAGAATTATTATTTACATTTACCCCTTATGATCGACAAATAAGTTTTTATTCAGTCGCAATGATATTTGTTCAACTTGAGACGATTTATTTTTTAAAAAGTAATTTTATTTAGGAAATAATAATTTTTTTTAGTTTTTTATGCTTATTATTGAAAAATTAATTTTTTGACTAGAATTTCACAGAAGCAAAAGTTTTAATCAATTTTAACGTGAACTAAAATTGGCTTTTTTCTTTTTAAGTTTCGTGGAATTTTTATTTCATTCGTACTTCTGCCAGTAGTACCCAGCTCTTGAATTTATTCACTTATTCTGCAGAGATTTATGGTTTTACGAGTACCTTAGAGTACCTGCAGCTGTTTCAAAAAAAAAAAAAAGAAAACGATATTCAACCGATAAATCAGCCCCATAAAATACTTATGTTCTAATTGGTGTTTGATTTACAGATTACTTAGCTGTTCCTAAAAACGTTCGCTCAGGGGCAAAACATCTAAACGTTCTATTTTATGACGAAAATTCTTTGCGTAGTAAAAGGCCTAGAGGATCTTAAAAATATTTCAATTTTACAACAATAAATGGTTTACTGTGAGAGATTGTGCATCTAATAAAATTTGCGTATTATGCGAAATTATTAGAATAAGTTGAAAATGATTATGGTATGATGAATATTTTTTTGTTTGTTCCATTCATTCTGCATAAATATAGTATTACGTTACTAAGTTTATGAATAAGAAGATATATAAGAACGGCTTGTGAATCTTAGTTTATGAGATATTTGGGCATGCGTTCACGAAATAAAAATATGGAGATTAGGTTTTCGATGAAAAATCATGCTTTGATCAATGCTTTGTCTTTTATATTAATTATGATATAGGAGCGTCATAAATCGCTAGGTTTAAGACATGTTTATTATATTTGGCTATAAATTAATTATAACCATAAAAATTGGTCTGTATGGACATCTCACATATTTATGGGCGCACTATTAAAAAAGATGAAAGTCATACAAAATTCAAATAATCAAAGTTTATTTATTACAGTATTTATCATATGTTACTATCTCAATCATGCTTATACTATACAAAAAGTACGTTTGATTATAACAAATTATGATTGAAGTTTGCAGATTTTCTTTGGGTACCATTTTTCATGACGAAAAATTGTTCATTTGCATACTCTTTACAAATATTACAAACGTATTTTGATTTTCGTTTTAGCTTTATGCGATTAATTTAAAAACTGTTTTCTAGCTTTGCTGCCATTCATGAATGCAAGATTGAACTTAATTCAAATTTACAGCTTGACATCGTTTTAATAATGTAGGTCGTCTAACTAATCCCTGCAAACAGTTTGATTGCTTAACTTTTTTTAATGCGCCTGGCGATACCATAGTTTATTGGATCATGCCGATGATAAATCTCCCGAGGTACTCTCAGACCTCAGCACGTACGGTAGAGAGAGATCAGACTGTGTCAGAACTATAATATGACCCGTTACAGTCGGCACTCGCTTCACCATTCGACAGTGGTAGCGACAGGCTTTTCCCAGGCGCACAATGCGAAAAAAATGACTTTTTTTGTTCCAAACTACGTACAGCCCACAAATATTGATCAATGAAAAAAAAATGGAAAAATCATATAAGAAATGCAAAAGATTTGTTAAGACGGATTTTTCAACTACGTTCTTAATTTATTTATAAATAAACAAGTATGACGAAAATAATGGTCATTTTTTCTATTTGACGTTTCCGGTGCTCGTCAATAACAGGAAGATTGTTGAAACCGCCGCAGATGCATAGATTAACATTAGTTAGAGATGTCACAATAGTATACAATAAACAAACAATTTATTTGTTGACAAAATTATTCGGGCATTTGATGGCAGAAAATTTCGGTTTATTTTTTATTGCCAATTTTAGATTCCCTTATAAGAAATTTCTTCCACGTACTTTGAAGCCTATAATTTTTTTTTTGCCTTTTACGGAATAAAAGTTGTTGTTCTTGTTTTTTTACTCGTGTTAATTATTATTCGCAAAATAAAACAAGACTAGCTTGGCTATGTTTAGTCCCTAGTTGCAAATAATTGATTGACAAAAAACTTACGTTTTTGTCATCATAAAGTTGTATAAATTTCAAAGATTGAAGCTTTAAATGTTACAAATAGAATTTGAAAATATTTTCTCATAAACAATTCCAGTAACGACCTACATATTTTAGTGGATCACATTTGCTCAACAAATTCATTGTACATTAAGCAAAAAAATGTTGTGCATGACAAATTATTGCGGTACATTAGGCTACATTTTTAAGAAATAAAAGAATTTATTTTACAATTCAGAATGTTTCAATAAATCAAACACAAATGGTTATCGCCAGACATCCTAATAACATTTGATCATAAAAAAAGCAGACAGTAAATCTTCGGAAAGTACTATAGATATTGAAAAAATTACAAACTTAGAGGATATACCTTTTAAATTAGAAGCAGCTATCGCATTAGCTGAAAGTACAAAACTTATGAAGCAACAATACGAGACTATCCGGACTCAAACAAGTTTACGGAATGCAGACATTTTTCCTCTCTATGTGAATCTTGAAGACGCTAAGAAAGAAAGTCGTCCTGCTGAAGGTAACACGGACATAACGGAGACTGGTATTAGAGTTGATATTCAAAAATTATATGATCCCACAGTGAGGCGTATGCTAGAAATCCAGAATATTTTTCCGCTTGATTTGGTTAAACAAAAGAACGTTGCAATAAAATGTCTCTACAAATATGGTTGTGATGGCGCATCTGACCAGAGTCGATATAATCAGCACTTTAGTCAAAAAGAAATATCTGATGCAGATATATTCATTATGTCATTGGTACCATTGCGCATCCATACATCCTGCTTTACACGCAACTGTAAAAACTGTTCAGAATGTGCACAACCGATAACAATTTGAAAAAATGAAAGTCTTCGGTCCACTAGACTGTGTAGGCATTAAAGACAAAGGAACGTTACAATATCAGAAGTAGATTTGATGAAACAGAAAATCACAACACTTGTTCCAGCATAAATCCAGGCTCCCAATAGCCGTTGCACAATAACTGTCACCATGAGTTTGTTGCAACTATTCTAAATGGAAAGGTTTGTTAACATCTGTCCAAAACTCCTTCCGCTGTCACATGCTACGGTTGTGGTTCAAAACTATTACAAATGAATCACTTGTAGAACCTTGCAGACACACTAGAGAACACAGAGAATTTCCAAGTCGGCCTTGGAACGTTGCATGCGTGGATGCATGTAGATAATCGTCTAAGCTTCTGTAAATTACAAGCGAAAACGGAAAGTGAGAAAGAGAAGGTCAAAACTGAAAAAAAATATTTCAAAAAGAATTTTACGATTAAATGGGAATCATCGTATTATTATTACTATTATTATACTACTAAGTGGTTTCTCTTTCGGGATAGGCATGACTCACTCGGCGGGAAAGGGAGTAGTGTGAGTAAGGGGTTATAGAATTTTTAGAATGATCTAGAATTCTCGTGTTATTTAATTAAAATAGCACGTTCATTCCGCAACACTCCTCCGACCCTGGTTGCTGATCAATCTCTCTAGCGATCACCTTTAGTGAAGATCCTCACACAGTAGTCATGTGAGGTTTTCCACTTCGCTCCATTAGTATCCAAGGTCTTATGTTTCAGGCGTCATTAATTCTACTGACTACTACTAATTCTACTTGATATATTATTACTTCTGATCAGGGGGCCTGCTCTACCAATAACCTTCTTACCTTCTTTTATGCGTTTAGCTAACTCCTCATCTAATTTCCCATCCCTAGTAAATAAGCTACCAAAGTATACGAATTTATCAACTTGTTCAATTATCTCATCAGTCAATACAATGTTGCATATTGTTTTCTAACTCTTTCCATAGAAAAACATAGTTTTTGTTTTATTTACGTTAATTTTGAGGCTCATGCTCTTCATGTTTGCATTCAGTTTATTTAACATTCTTTGCAAGTCTTCGATTGACTCTGCCATCACATCCTTATCATCTGCGAATTCTAACCCACGTACCCTTAATGTTTCGAGATCAACACCTTCTTCGTCGAAAAGAGCTATTCTTAAATACTTGCGCATAAACAATATAAATAGCCATGAAGACGTAACGTCTAACGCTTTTCATAATATCGAACCAGTCACTCAATTTCCCATTTATCCTTACACTCGCTTAGCTACCCGTATATATTGTTCTTATAGCTTGTAGGAGCCATCCATTTACTCTGTATTCTTTCAGGACTTTCCAAAGTTTACTTCCATCTACCTTGTTGAAAGCTTTTTCTAGGTCAACAAATGCACAGAAAACTTTTTCGCCCAGTCTTAAACTTTTTTCTGTTATTTGCCCTAAGCTAAATATTTTATCCGCACATGACCTTCCTGGCATAAACACACTTTGAACTTCCCACATCTTTTTTTCTTTTATTTGCATTACCCTACAATTAAGTATCTTTGAGTATATTTTATTTACGGTACTTAATAAGCTGATCCCTCTGTAATTATTGCAGTCACTTTTATCCCCCATCCTTTTGTATATTGGCACGATAATTCCTTTTTTCCAATCACCTGGGACTTCTCCTGTTTCGATGCATAGATTGATTAGTTCGCACGGTCCATGTGCGAGTTTTCTAATCTAGTTTCTCAATCAAGTTTTCTAATGCATTTGTGTTGTACATCGAATTTGTGGTTTCCTATATCTTCATCTTCGGATTGTCCCTTAAAATGGTCTCTGAAGGCGTCTCTAACCCCGCTGTCCTCATATTGCATTTCCCCATTGCTATTTCTCATGTTTTTCAAATTCTGTACTTTTAATTCCCTTTATTGCTTTATAAAGTAGTTTCTTACTTCCTTCAAAGTCGTTTTGTATTTTCTTTTTTTCTTGATATTCTAAAACATGACCCGGGGACTTCAAACGCGGGAAATACTGCAAGGAGATTTTTCCGAGATACTGAATTGACTTCTGAAATTACTGGTGTTAGCAAACAGTTGATTCATAACTTCAGCATGATTTTGCAAGCAATAGCTTCAGGAAAGGTAATTGGTACTGTTAAATTCGAACACTATTGTCGAAAAATAGCGAAGCTTTACATTACCCACTACAGTTTGCATTATACACCAGTAACGGTTCAAAAAATCCTTCTTCACGGTGATAAAATTGTCAAATCATTTTTTCTAGCTTTGAAGAATTAACAGAGGAAGCTCAAGAAGCGGCTAATAAAATCATTAAACATATTCGAGAATTCAATACTCGAAAATGTAGCGGAGAGGATACTAATACCTAAGTGAAAAAATCCAATATCTACTGGTCGTTGTACATAAAAACGAAGGAAGGAAAAAGTGAGGAATCTTTTTAAACTACACTAAATTATTTTAATTACCTTATAATATGTTTAAAGTTAATCTCTTAGATATATTTTATCTAAAGTTGGATAAAATCGTTGAAAACAATTGAAAACTACAATTATCCGAAGACTGATAACTTCTTTGGGATTCGGATAAAAAGTACTCGACCTCAGATAATTACAGCAGTCAATTGCTTCCGACGATTTTATCTAACTTCAGATAAACTATATCTTTGGAAATACTGCCGTGGTTCGGAAGAACATCGTCAACTGCATTTCAGATAAGTCCCTTGAGCCGCCTATCGTGAACTGCTCTCAGGTGACTTATCCAATTTGTAGTTAACAGTGTTCTTCTAAATCCCGCCAGATTAAATGTGTTCAATTTTATTAACATTAACACTTACATTAACACTTATTCTTTTATATGTGGATTTTAAATATATAATCTCTTAGCAGTCTAAGAATTCTATAATCGGAATGAGCTTGAGATTCTGAACGTTTAAGAGGACGATATTTTATTAATGGCTTTGTAAACTAAAAACAGTGAAAATAATAGTTTTTCAAGATAAACTTAGAATCAAAAAATAGTATTACCATCTTAATAGAAATAAGTTTTATATACGATATTTCTAGTACTGATTTAAAGATTGTTATAGGAATAGGAACAAGAAAGGATAACATAAGAAAGGCTTAAATCAGATCGTCAAGCAATCAATAAAATGAAACTAGCATTCTAATAATCTAATAACGAGAATCAATTTGCCTTACAAAAAAGATTCTTTTCTATGAGAAAAGATTCTGTTTCTATGTTTCTATGTTTCGTTCACAGAATCTGGTAGATTCTCTTAACTAGTGATTCACAATTTGCTTCCACACAGACCCAGAATTGATGAAAGTCAACGCCGAGCTTCAAATATGATCACAACCTGGTCTGATAAGGAGACGATGTGCTAATTTAAATTTTATTATCTTATTTATTTATTTAAATGTCATCTATTTCAACTTCATATGATTATGAGAATTTCTTACTTTCTTTAATAATATTATTCATCATCTGTTCTGACAATTCATAATTGAATCCTGCCTTATCTCAACATGCCCGGTATAATAATAAAGATTGTATATTTTTATAACTTTGACTATTCTTATTTCTCATATGAATCTTCTTATATATCAGTTTGTTTTAAGGGGGTTTCCAGCATTTATATGAGTTTTGTTAGTCCGAGTATAGCATTATTTAACGAAAATAAGATTTAATGTAACTAGGCAAATCTATTTTGAAGGCTTAATTAATCGCTGATAACCAAATCTTATGATAGAGTGCATAAATGTTAATCAGCGTAATAGTTCAGAAAATTTTATTATCAGTTAATTTGTTATAGAGCACAGGTGTTTGTACTCTGACATACGTAAGACATGGATTCGTCTAAGCCAATCGTCGCTTTCATATTGGCATTAAAATTAGTTGTGAATATCTTCCCATTAACGGCTAGCAGATTGGACCCTTAAAGGCGAATTTGACTTTGGAGAAAGAGTTTCAGGTGACCGGCTTCTCCGGCATCGAGAAATACCTAGTCGAGTTGAACTCCAGAGTTTCTTGCGCAATGAGGCTGCAGGTGAACGTGTGCAGCTAATTGAATATGGTCCAAATTACCCAAATGTCACTCTAAAGTTCTGAAGTAAACGGAACCATGCTATCGATTTTACAGTATGGTTGTACAGTCGATAAGATGATGCACAGAATTGGTATAATATGTACAATATATATTTGTATGCATCAAAGCATGTAGATTTAAACCGGATGCTTCGTAATATTCAAATGTATTTAAACCACATAACAACAATGTGCAGAAAACTAATATGCACCTACATTTGCCATACATAAAGGATTTTGCTCTTTATCTTATTATATTAAGAACTTCTGAAAATACTTTCAGGTCATTGAACCAGACTGACGTGCGATGGTATATCTTCTGTCATTTCTAAAAATATGTTTTTAATTTTCAAACTATCAAGTCTGACAAAATGTTGTGGACGGAACATGGGTATTTATGGCTCCATATAACCATTACACAATTTGTATTAATTGCCTCTTACATTTTTACAACGATACGACGAAAGCGATTCCATGTTTCTACTTATTTCAGAACTTTAAGGTGACATTTGGGTAATTTGGACCATATCCAATTGTCTGCACTAAGTGTTTCTCCTTGCTGAGATTCCATATTTTTCGCGTGTTTACGGACGCCGACTAATCGATTGGCTCTTACATGCAAGAAATAGAAGAAAATAAATCGCTGGCCTAGGACTTTCTCCATAGATGAGTTCATCATTATTGCGAATGTTTTCTAATGGTTCAGGCTCCACTCGGGTACATGGAGATGGGGCAAATATGAAAGCTAATAATAGTATTAAATCAATCAACATTTTTGTAGCAAATATAAGAACGAAGATCAGTTTGGAGATAATTTTTACGTATTCCAATCTATAATCACTTGTGCCTTGTCTAATAATAATTTATTTTAAAATTATCCAAACTTTGAAGCTAATTAACACGTTAATATAAAAGTCTGATGCAGAATACAAGTATTTTTACACTTTATTATCCAATTTGCTTATCAACATTAAATATGCTTTCTCAGTTAAGGTGACTTTCGTATGCATTAAAGTAAATATTAATAAATGTTGAAAAATATCATAAATATCTTTTATTTTAAGGGGTCAGAGATAAGGATTTATGAGACAAGTTTTTATAAAATTTTTAAGAGAGAAAGGCAAATTACGGGCTTTTCCAGAACGACCCTGTTATTTAAATAAATAATACCCGAATTCTAGATCAATTTACAAATTCTATAACCCCTTCCTATAATCCCTTCCTCACTGAGTGAGTCACGCCTACCACGAAAGGGAAACGTCCTAATGGTGTAATAATGATAATAAAAACAAAGAAAGTTTTAATCACTAGTTAAGAGCATGTATCATACTGTCACGTGTTTATTCATTTAAAAGAACTTACGCTTAAAATTACAGGAAAGCTCTGAATTACTTAATTTGATCTTGATTCATACTAATATAAGAATTATACTATAAACTCTAGTTCTCTTATATTAAATTGTTCTATTTTAAATGTTTCCTCTACCCATAAACGTCATTTGGTAAGTACTAGAAATCTCGCGCGCGCATTGTTTCTTTTCACGATCCCGGGTAAAAATATTTGGTCGTGACTTTATTTTGAATGTCTTCAATATTTCTTTAAGACAAAATCAGATAGTCTTGTTCACAAAAAATGTCAATTTTAATAAATATACTTCTATTGAAGAAAATTATAATACCAAATTATGAATCAACTATTTGCCAGCGTCGAAGTTACGCAATGGGAGGAAATTCGCTTTTTTTGTTCAAAAATGTTCAGACCCTTCAATTTTATTCCGATTGTTAATTTTTTTTTAAATTAAAGTTTATTAAATTCTAAAGAGCTTGACTTTCTGAAATTTTGTCTCTTCTACTTGATTATTAAAAATTGTTTCACTCCAAGTATGGAAAAACTGAAATTTTTTACAGAACAAATTTTGACACTTTAAATACTGATTAGGTAAAGTTTATATTGCCTTAAACAAATGTTTAGGGACTTATATAATACAACTAATTAGCTTTTTAGTCCATTTATTTGTTATAAATAAATTTTATGAAGAAATTAGCAAATAGTCTTATTATCAGTAAAAAAAATTTTCTGTTTACTAAAACTGTTTTATATTTATATACGATAGCTATGTGATTACAAAAATAATTTTAAAGTTTTTAATAACTCTTGTTATAAACAATTATTATAGCAAAATATTACAAATTCAGATTTTTTCAAATTTTAATTCCCTTCAATCGCCAGAACGACTTTAGGTATTTGTTAAAATAATAAATATTTAATAATATTTGATAAAATATAACAATATACATTTTTCTGAACTTCGATAAATAAATTAAAATTTTGGCCCTTTCGCATTGAGTTTTTTTTTTGTTTTTGCACTGAAAATTTTTTAAGCTATTGGATGAATAATTGCTAGTCACCAAAATATTAGCAAAGTTAACAATAACAACTGTTATAAATAATTCTCGTAATAAAATATTCAAATTTAAGGTTTTATCAAATTTTAATTTTCTTTAATCTTGAGAATGGCTACTGATATTCCTGAAAAATGTATTTTTTATGGCATTACGTAAAATATAACAACTTTAATCTTTATAAACAATTTAGATAAACAAATTCCAAATTTTGTCAATTTCACGTAGAACAAAATCTGGTTCTTTCAAATGCATAATTTAAAAATAGAATTCTTTTCCATAGCCATGGTATTCAGAGTTATATTTTGTGTTAATAACTTTCACTTGTTTCAATATTCCCATTCAAAAATATGTGCATTGGACTAAGAGTTTTCTTTTCACAAATGTATTCTTAACTGCATTACATTATATTTGTTTTCTTTATTTGTTTTGTTTTCTAATTTTGGAATTTTGTGTTAATAATAGATGCAACTACTAAATAATGTTATGCAATTGTAAAAAAATTTGTTGGGTTTAATATTTGTCCAACAAATGGTGTTCCATTAGGACAAAATGGATGTATTAAAAATTCTCAAAAAGACCCTATCCGATTTTTCGATTTCTAATTCCAAAGTAGGTGTGGAAGATTTGGTGCAGTATTTAAAAAGAGAATTTAGTTTAAGCGTTAAAAACTGGAAAAGGTTAAAAACAAATTAAATAATGATTTTATCCCTCATTTTAAAAGGAAATGGCAGAGTTCAGCATTTTTCAAAGCTTGTTTCAAGAACAAGTATACAGGTTGGTTAAACACATATTTCATCGTGGAATTTCTACCTGAAAGTAATGACAAATGCGGAAGGCTTTACTCAGGTGACTTTGCAGAATGTTCTACTTCATCAAATCGAAGGAAATTAATGGATATGCATGAAAAATATACTGACCTCGAAATAAGAGAGGCTTTTTTACGCTCGCTAAATTTATGTGATGGGATGAAAGTATCAGAATTCATTAATTCAATTTTATCTTCCGACGAAAATGAAAATATAAATGATTTCCCGATTCCTAATATATCAGAAGAAGCTTTGTCGTGAATAGAGGAAGCTGAGTTGTCTAAAAGTCAGTATAACATGATCCATATGCAGGAAAAAAAGAGAAATGCTGATATTTAACCAGCATACGACAATTTGGCAAAAATTGAAGAAGAATGTTATCCAGGTTCAATTAAGGTACTGGAAAAGGGTTTCGCAATCAGTTTAAAATCTTTATTAGATTATGCGATATCTCGGATTTCTAAAAATCGTGATATTTCTCGTCCATTTACGGATATAAGGAAACCTCATAACTTGAAGTTAATTCTGAAATACGGTTATGATGGTTCTTGAAGCCAAAGCATTGGAAAAATCCTAATCCATCGTCAACATCGTATTACAGGCCAATATTATATAAATTCGCAAAAGAAATCACAGAAAAAACCAATTCAGTAATATCCTCACTCAAAAAAATCGATAAAATGAAGCCCACAATAATAAAGAACGATTCCGGTACTTTTGTGATAAAACCTGATATGATGTTGAAGATACTCGACCAAAAATTTTGCCAGGCTCTTTCTGAAACTGTATCATCTATGACTTGCTACATTTGTCAAACTATACCTGCATATATGAATAACTCAGATAGAGACAAAGGACAAGTTATAGATATCAAGTCATATGATTATGAATTGTCAACACTACATGCTAGAATTCACTTCATGGAAAATCTTTTACATATAGCCTATGGACTCGATTTTACGAAATGGCGAGTAGATACGGATATGTATAAAGATTTGCAAAAAAAACGAAGCCTCGAATTTGCAGAGCTTTTCATCAGAAGACAGGATTGGTAATGGATGCAGTAAAACAAGGCTCAGGCGCATCCAATGACGGGAATACCGCAAGAAGCTTGTTGCAGTCCCTGAAATAGCAGCAGAAATTACAGGGATAGACTTGGAGTAAGTGGAAAGATTTGCGTACATTCTGCATAAATTAACAAGTACAGAGCCCACTGACTTGGAAACATTTGAAATATATACTATATAAACCGCAAAACTCTACGTACGCTTATACCCTTATACATGCCTGTAACTGTCCATAAGATATTATTGCTTGGAGCTGATGTCATGAAACATTTTCCATTGCCAATTGGACAGTTTTTCGAAGAAGCAGGTGAAGCCCGGAATAAAGACTGCAGGAATATTCGAGAGTTTAATTCACGCAAGTTTTCTCGTTTTGCTACTAACACTGATTTAGCACACAAACTGTTAGTGAGTTCGAATTCATGTATCAGTTACGAAAAAAGAAATATTTAAAAATTCTGAAATTTATATGAAAGTACTTGTTTTTCTGCATTTCTGTTTTCTGATATGAATCTGTGCAAACTTAGGGGTTTGCCTATAAAATCGGTAGGTTATTGTCAAAAGATTTTATATTGATTGACTCTTAGCATGCAGCGTTATGATTCATTCTCAATCTATTAATATTGAAACCCCGACTTTTTTAAAGCGAATCTGCAAAAATTTGGCATTTGTTTATCTAAATTATTTATGAAGATTTAAGTTTTTGTATTTTACTAAATATAATAAAAGATACATTTTTCAGGAATATCAGTAGCCATTCTAGCGATTAGAAAATTAAAATTTAATAAAATCTTTAATTCGAATATTTGATCACAAGAATTATTTATAACAATTGTTACTGTTAAATTTTCTAATATTCTGTTGACAAGCAGTCCAGTGCAAAAACAAAAAAATTTATGTGCAAAAGGGCCAAAATTTTGAATTTGTTTGTCTAATTTGTTTATAAAAATTTAAATTATTATATTTTATTAAATATTATAGGATATTTATTATTTTAAAAAATATCTGAAGTTATTTTGACGATTGAAGGAAATTATAATTTTAAAAAATCTGTAATTTGAATATTTTGCTATAAGAATTGTTTATAACAATAGTTATTGTAAACTTTTAAATTATTTTCATTCCTACATTAATATTAAGCACTTTGAGTAAACAGAAAATTTTGTTTATCTATAATAAGACTATTTGCTAATTTGTTCATAAAATTTCTCTATACCAAATAAATGGACTAATGAGCAAATTATTTGTATTATATGAGTCCCTAAACATTCATTTAAGACAATATAAAGTTTGCCTAATCAGTAATTAAAGCGTAAAAATTTTGTTATGCAAAAAATTTTAGTTTTTCCATACTTTGAGTAAAAAAATGATTAATA